>JMQE01001478.1:0-61459 GCA_000731825.1 Hypocrella siamensis | reverse complement strand
ACTCCAAAGCCCGAAACTATGAGCCGATCAGAAGCCGCCTTGGCGACATCAGCCCTTCACCCCCCCCCCCCAAAAGTGTAAAACAGAAAAGATCGTAGAAACGCCGGTCACGACTTGACGTCTGCCTATGTGAGCAGCAGAAATAGATGCTGCGCCTTAATATTCTGTTCATTGCACGCAAATCGATTGTTTCTCAGCAACTATTCTTTCATGCTGGCGTTAGAAAGATGAACGGCTAAAACATTTTGCAACTGCAACATCATGCTAGTTTTTTTGTCTCCCGCCTGAATTCTCAGGCCCCAGCGGCCCCGCCATCGACCTCGGATCAGCTGAATGAAACTTCTCTTCATGTCGACTAGACAGAACTTTGCTCCATCCACAAAGGCCATCGCGGCAAGACCAAATTTACTGCATTTCCATCGCCTGCCTGGACGCAGACATAATTTCTTTCATCGAGCCCTTGGGCCCGAGACTTTTCTTTCTACTCGAAGACAGGACCGCCGAATCAGATCCGAAACTCGCATAGCCGATTCATAAAACACTCTCCTCCGTTTTGACGCACCGGCGCGATCTTCTCTATTCGCCTCGAAGCATTTAATCTTTTCTTTCCGCTAAATTCATCCCTGCTTCCTCACCAGATAATGCTCTTGCCCCTCCAACATTCATTCGTCTTGTCGAAACTCCTTTGAGGTCAGCCGGTCGCTGCAGGAGTCAACGCAAAACGCCTGCATCTTACAATTTTGGAGACACAGCCATCCACGACCGAGCCTTTTTTTTCCTGTAGCCAGCTTAGCGCTGCAACTGAAACATGCTCAATATGTCTGGAAATCACGTCACCGGAAATCGAAATAGCACTCCCGAGGCCAATAGCTCCTCCTCCCTCCGCCCGCCATCATCAAGAGCCATTGGATCTGTAAGCTCGCTACGAGCCTCAGCGGACATGGCTGCCTTATCGGGATCATCGTCGGCAAATCGCATTCGCCCCTCCTCAGACTTCTACGGTCATAGTCAGGCGGGACATGGCCAGAATAATTTCGACAACGATGCTCAAGACAAAATTGCCCAACAATGGATTGCGGATATCGACCAATACGAAATCACGCTCGAAGACATGGCCGCAGCGACCTTGGATCAAGACTTCAAAGATGAGCTCAAGGCCATAGAGCAATGGTTCCACGTCTTGAGTGAAGCTGAGCGCACTGCTGCCTTGTACGCACTGCTACAGCAAACAACTCAAGTGCAAGTACGGTTCTTCATCCAGGTTCTCCAGCAGATGGGTAAAAACCATCCCATGTCGGGCGTGCTCTCACCCGCAAATTTTGACAAAGGTTCGTGGAGAATGACAGTGCGCTCAGGCTCTTCTCTTCTCGTCCAAGGATACTGACTATTTTGCTCAGATCCCATGTCAAATCGTCTGAGCGATGCCATGAACAAGCTCAATGTCGATCCAGGTCGAAACTCGTCGTTCGTCCGAAATCCCACATTGACTTCGAACAAACGGAATTCTGGGCTTGATCCCTCTACAATTAACGCCATGTTTCCCGACGCCGCTGCTGCCATCGCCACCGAGAAGGCCAAATTTACTCAGCAGACCGGGAATCCCCCCTCTTCAAACCGTAACTCCGCAGCCATAGACACTCGTCTGGCCGTGTCAAACCAACAGGAGACTCGCGACCCTATCGTACAGGGCACGGCCTCACCTTGGGGCAACACCGCAGGGGCCGAACAGTCAACTACAAAATCGGGGTCTGCGCAGACACCCATGGGTCAGTTCGTGCAGCCACCGGCTTCCGGAGGCTTGAGATCACCTAGGCCTCAAATAATGGGCAGCCCGGCTATACAAAGCACCACACTTTCCGCACCAGAGAAAAGCCCGTCGGATTTGCCATTGCTCTCTCCGTATCAGGCGGGGAGCGGCAATTGGGCCTCTATGGTGAACACACCGATGGCATCGACATTCAACGCGGGCAACGCTGGCGGTAATCAAGCTGACATGGTGGCGAACGCGACTGCAATGAAACTCGCGGCACTTTCAACTGTCAACAACCGCTTCGCTCTTGACGACGTCAGGAAATATCGTCGTGCCAGATCCAATGATGCCCAAGGAAGCAGCCATACTCCGTTGTCTCCTCCTAACCAGGCGATGCATTTGCCGGGCTCGAATGTGGTCATGATCAACGAACATGGTCAAGTCCTGAGCCGAGACCAAGTTCTTGCCATGCAAGCGCAGCAGAGTCTTGGGCTGGGAGGGCAGAGGTCACGTCCTAGTTCTCCAGGCATTGCGATGCATCCAGGGTTGGGCCCAGTTCCTCATTTTACATCACCACAACATAATGGCTTTTTGGCTGCCTACGACGGTTCTTCGGGATTATTGAGTGCTGGTATTCCGTCTGTGAGCTTAGGACAGCTAGGCCTCGGCAGCCACGAGGGCTATCTTTCGGACCATTCCGATATGGTCCGTGGCCGCTCACCCAGGGGTCGCAGGGGCACTTCCAAACCACCCGAAGATCCGACGGATCCAACGTTGCTGCAGGACATTCCTAGTTGGCTGCGCAGTCTCCGCCTACACAAATACACAGATAATCTCAAAAATATGAAATGGACGGAGCTCGTTGAGTTGGACGACCGGGCTTTGGAAGAGCGAGGAGTCAATGCCCTTGGCGCCCGAAGAAAGATGCTCAAAGTTTTCGAGCAAGTCAAAGGTATGTTGAATACCCCAGCAAGCATTCCCGTGTCATCGATTCTAACCTTGCGGACAGAAGCAAGAGCAGAAGGGAGGTTGGAATGACGTATCCATAGAATATCAGAGCGGCCTTACTAAACCAATAGGGTCGGTCTGTTTTTTGGTGAGATGCAATGGGAATTGTTGCTCTGTTTGTTGCTAAGACAGAATCTGCGACTGCCAACCTTCGGCATTCTAGGATTTTGTGGGAACCGAATGGAGAAGAAAGTTCAGCGAGAAAATCTGTTTTACGAAATGTATGACAGAATGGCCTTTTAAGCGCCCATTTAGGATCGAAGCTTGCCCACGCATCCTGCCATGAGGCAAGCTTGGCCTCCATTTGTGTTCGTGCTCAATACCAAGGCCGGACTCCTTACTCCTCCGTGTTTCGCCATGTGGGAAGGCCATCCACCAATGCTTACCGATGCCCAGAGGTTGAAAAGAAAGAAGGAGAAAATTTTTCCATCGGCAAAAAAATGCGAAATGTATGATTTAATATTGAGGTAGCAGAGACTTATCAGTAGCTGGCTTGGTATGATCTCTAATATGTTGTCTGGTTTTCAAGCCTTGCTCTTTCTGCTCTTCTGCGTGTGTATAATATAAACAGGAACCAGCGCTCCTTGATTCTTCCATAGCACAAACTTCTATCGTATCTCTTAGACGGCGGTCTTGATCGTGGAGTGGAGAGAAGCCACTACCACCTTTGGCCCATCTGTTTGTCACTTTCTCTTTCTCCTTTCTTTTCCTTTTCCCCTACTTTTCATCTTTCTGATGTTTCCGGCAAAACAAATATTGATAATAATAATTCATGAAGTGCCATGACGGGAGGTCCGCCTAGAGAAAGAGGGCGGAGCAAAGCTGTCAGAAGCATGACTACGCTTAATTTTGCGGCCCCATTGCCTGGGAACCTTCAGTCAACGTTTTAACGCGTGGGGCCGATGTCGCCACTATCCTCGCGAAAGCTCCCTGTAGTGTCACATTTCTACGGGCCTCATCGCTCTCTTGGACGGACAACATATTTCTTTGGCAAGGTGCTGGAAAAAAAGCCCGATTCGATACGACTTACACTCTTGAATCTGAATTGAGCCAATTGGCCCATTGCCTGCGTTCGACGGTGACGATTGACGGGCAGTTTCACCCTGCCTCGCATCTGAACATGACATGGAGCACGCAGGGCAGGAACTGGACGGAGTGTAAGTATCTCTTTCACATGGTCAAGGATCGCCGCCGCGCTTCCCTTGCCCGGCTCCTCATGCTCATTGATTTATTTATTTTTTTTTCCTGAGAGGTATTGAACTGACGCAGGGATTAACGCAGGGATCCGGCTGATGCGTATGACGCAGACTCTGATCTTGAGGAGCTTCAAGTCGACATCGCCAGGTTTGATGAGTCGGTCATGGAATTCCTAGCCTCCCATAGAGGCAATGATGATGCATCCCGAGAACCAAGAGTTGTCGCTCGAGTCAGAGGTGCTCGGGGGCCCCGAAAAGCTGCAAAACCTCGCGGTGACATCACAGCCAGACTGTCCAAGGTCAACCAGGCATTTCTGAGCGGTGACTACAATCAGGCTCTAGATCTTGCTTTTGAGATTATTCGCATCAATGCAGAGACTCACCAAGCATGGACTGCGCTTGCCTCAATTTTCAGAGAGCGAGGCGAGCTCGATAGAGCGCTATCAGCAATGGTGTACGCTGCCCATCTCAGACCAAAAGATGTCCCAGGCTGGCTTAGATGTGCCTCGTTTGCCTTGGAATCTCTTCCAAATGACGATTCCTTGAATCTTAAGACGGCAAGACTTTGTTTTTCAGCGGCTCTTAGGGCCGATCGCACGAATCTCGAAGCTCGGATTGGCAAAGCTGGTGTATGCCACCGGCAGGGCCATCTCTTGGCTGCCGTTGCGGAATTCAACTACGTGCTCAGAAGTCACCCACATGATCTCGAAGTCATAAGGAGACTGGCAGAGACTTGTATTGATAGCAGGAATACCGCGACTGCTATTCCGTCTGCCATTTCTGCTTACAAGCGGTACTTTGACCATGCTATCCGAAGCAATCCAGAAAAAGAGTCTTGCACGCTCTGGCACGACATTGGTGTTTATATGGAACTCATTGCGGTAGTAGGAAAGTATGGGGAGGCAATATTCGAATTGAAAAGACTATCGAGATGGCTATTAGGGCGCTTCTCTGAGGTTTTCTGGGATGAGTGTCAAGGTGATGACAGGGAATGGGACGTTACGAATGATCGACGGATACTTGTCACCTCTTTTATTGAGCACGATTCTAATCCGGAGCTCTTCGGCCTTGGTCTGCCTCTGGATCTCCGCATTCGCTTAGCGTTGTACCGGCTCAAACGTGGTGATATTGAGGAGGCATTGGTAAGTCAAAGAGATTTACTTGTGTTGCATGGGATACTGATTTGGAGGTCAAGAACCATCTGAGCCATCTGGATCCGACAAATGCTTCGACAGAACCACTGGTTGAGGAACATCCTTTCCTCACTTTTGATCTGGGAGTAGAACTCCGTCACCGCGGACTTTCTGACTTGGCCAGGAATTATTTTGAATTGCTGCGCAGCTTACCAGGCGACCCTGATGCTGCCATTCTCCTGCAGTTGGGACGATGCTATCTCGACTCTGGCGCACAAGAAACTGCCGAGGAATATTTTCTCGCAGCATTAGATGTCGATGAAGAGAACATAGATGCTCGGATCGAGCTTGCAAACTTGTACGAGAAAGCAAGAGAGGATGAGGAGGCTCTGATTCTGGCTGCCGAAGCCCTGGCTCTTCAAGGAGCCCGGGAGCACCCTCTTGAAGATTTATCTAGGACTGATGCTGGCCGTGTTCACGCGGCATCTGACCGCATCCAAAATCGACTGCGACGACGAACCCACAGAGACGCCCTTGCTACAATGGCTACTTCAGATCCCGGAGAAGGACGGCCAGCATTGCCCAAGAGATACAGGCCAAAGAGGCTTGCCGGCCCAGACAAACGCCGACAAGACGAGCAAGCTCGTGCTGTGAGGCTTTCTCGGCAGTATGAAATCGTGCGCGATCTGAAGCGTCAGGTTTTGACTGGTGACGAAGAGGCAGTCTCTCGATGGATGGCTGCATCCAAGGAGCTTATTGACGACTTCAGATCTTTGAAGAGATTCTATACGTGGGACAAATATCTTCACTTTTTGGGCCCGCAAGACCCAATGCAAGACAGGTCTGCGATCCCCTCGGACACGGAGCTTTCGCAGATGTATGCGCGGTTGTCTCGAAGTAAGTAGCTGACCATGAGGGACTATGAGGTCGTGCTATGCGTGGTTGACATGCTGACAAAGTAAGCCATTGCTCCGCAATCTGAGCAGCACGGTAGCCAAGCAGACAACTCGGGTCTGGCCACTCATCGGGGAATCACTTTCGATAGTTGGTTGAACCTGTTCCTCGATTATGCCATTGGCCTCGCGGTCAAGTTTCGGCGTCAAGAGGCCTACCAGGTGTGCGCGGCCGCAGAAGCTTCAACGGTGTTCCAATCCCCTAGGCACAATTTCTACATTTACGTCGCATGGAGCGGTAAGGTGACGTCCGAGCCCGACTTCTCCCGGACAATGGTGCTGATTGTCCATTAGTATGCGCCATATACACCATCGACGAGGAAAGGTGTGTGGCCGTTGCGCGACATCTCATGCGAGAGGGCAGAATCTCCGACTCTTGCCGGATGTTTGCGCTTGTATCTTTTCTCTGCCAGTCTTCGATTTCGTGGTACACTTCGGGACCAGCCCAAAAGTACATCTTACGACAAATCAAGGCCATTGATTCGAGCCATCAGACTGCAATCCGGCAGAGAGAGGGCAACAGGACGAACGAGACGATGAATACAAGCACCATAGGATTAGACATTGATGTGTGTCTTTTGATGCTTTACGGTCACATACTTTTCACCTCAACGAGTTACTCATACGCATTAGGTTCGAGAATCCTTCAAGATGCGGCAAAGGGGATGCAAGCTGAACTTATGCTGTTACAGGCTATTTCCTCAGGGCACGGTCCCTTGACCCCACCAATGCCATGGTCAATCTTAGCCTTGGGTTAGCTTATGTGCATTCCGGACTGAAGAGGCAATCAACAAACCGTCAGTACCTCATCCTACAGGGTCAAGCCTTCTTATCGCAGTATGTTCGGCAACGACCGAACAACGAACCCTGGACGATGGCGGAGCGTTACTACAACATGGGTCGCCTTTTTCAATTGCTCGGAATACATCACTTGAGCTCAGCCTACTACGAGCAAGCTCTCGATTTATGTAAAGAAATGCCAGGGGTGGATGACCTTTCCTCCCTCATACTGGCAAATACCGCGATTTCTCTGCTCAACGTCGGCAATTTGGACATGGCCTTTTCGGTGGTCAAAGAAAATTTGAGGCTATAATTATGGACAAACCTGTAACAGATTGGAATGGATGAAAGTTGCCCTCACGCGCAAGAAAATCCGACTGACCCTATAAGACTTTTTTTTCAGGCACTTCTGACCAGCAAGTACTGGAAAGAGACAATATACCGTTGCACTGTTGTAAATACATCTGGACAGACATGTGTACATATGTACGATGAGGGTCATCTGTGCTTTTGTTATCGGAAAGTGGTCAGGAGGGGCAAGCGGATTCCGCTGGAGTAAAAGTGCATACTGTACCTACGGAGTCCATGCTTAGTAGATACTAGAGGCACAGCACTCCGTAGTCGTTTTTTTTTCCCTTAATCCAAAAAAGTGAAACAACTTCGCCTGAACAAAACCAATGGGTGGGGCGAAAATCAACACCACGTCCATGTCGGAGCGGAACAGAAGCAGATCGGGCTTTGTAAACGTTCCCCCATCCCCCCCCTGGGCTTTTGTCGACTTCAGGTATTGACGCTGTGAGATGATGGACGGTGCAGCCGGTTCATTATCACCATGGTCACCGCCACGACGCTTCGGCGAGGCGTCGTCATAATCCTCGGGATCGCATCGAGATCAAACGCGGCGACTCTTGAAAAAGACGACATTCTAATAGCCAGGACAGCCAGCGAATTAGCCGCCAAGAATGCGGCAGCGAGCGAGTCGGCCGCTTCAGGAGTCTGCGAAGCTCGAACAATCAACTACATCACACATACGCTGCCACAGTCCTGTCTCACGAGTTCGTGGCCGGTTACCTCCGTCGTCCCAAGTGCTGCATCCGTTACCCCACATGCTCAGGACGAAGCATCGAGGGCTGGTGCCTCGCAGCGTTCCCCCAGACCTTCAATGACAAGTTCTGATGACGACTCGATGCGGATGCGTGTTTCAGAACCAGCTGCCACCACATTCATGTCATTCGAAGATTGGAAAGAAATGATGCTGCGGCGAGCCGGACAAGACCCCCAAGCCTTGCGATCACGGAGGATGAGCGAGCAGCAGACTATGGGCAGACACACTTCAGACATCGGATATGCCGAGCTCGGTGAAGAGGGAGAAATCTCCTTGAATTTCGAAAATCTTGCAGACAATAACGACAAGGGCGCTAGGGACCCTACCCTCACAAACGGCGACAGCAGTGCCCATGCGGCAGCCGACGATGCCATGATTCACGAAGATGGCAAAGCCACTGCGGTCCATCTGAGCAAGGACGCTGGGAAAACATGCAAAGAGCGCTTCTCGTATTCCTCCTTCGACGCCGGTGCAACTGTATTGAAGACATCACCTGGTGCTAAGAACGCCAAAGCGATATTGGTAGAGAACAAGGATACATACATGCTGCTCGAATGTGATGCCACTTCCAAGTACGTCATTGTTGAGCTGAGCGATGACATCTCCGTGGATACCATCGTCCTGGCAAACTTTGAGTTCTTCTCCAGCATGGTGCGTCACTTCCGCGTCAGCGTCAGCGATAGATATCCTGTCAAGTTGGAAAAGTGGCGCGAGCTGGGCACCTTTGAGGCTCGCAATTCAAGGGACATACAGCCATTCCTGGTGGAAAACCCGCAGATCTGGGCCAAATATGTCAGAATCGAATTTCTCACGCATTTCGGAAACGAATACTACTGTCCCATTTCGCTGCTACGGATTCACGGATCTCGAATGCTGGATTCGTGGAAGGAAAGTGAATCCAGTAGAGAGGAGGAAGCGCTCATCGACGGTGACGAGACAGCTGTTAACGATTTTGTCCTGGACGCCTCCCAGTCTTCCGACAACACCACGTCACCGGGCCCGGACACGCAAAGCAGCAGCCTCTCGAACATCACGCCATGGAAATGGCCGTACGGGACCAACACCATTCCTTTCTTGCCGCTTTCTTGCCCTGCGAATTATTCTTCAAGAAGCAATTTCTCGGCGGAAAATGCCAGCTTTGTCTCCGTCGACCAGAGCCTGCCACAGCAGTCGGCCATGACCGCCAGCGAGATAAGACAGGCACACGCCCTCTCCTTGACCAAGGCCGGTGGTCAGCCAGAGCGGCGGTCAGACACGACCACGGCCACGACGTCTACACATGAACCATCCACGACCATAGCTTCCACCCAAGATGACATGATGTCTGCCAATGGTGGAACGAACGACAACACTTCGAATGCGCACGTGACTTTGAGCGATCGCCACCAGACCAACAGCGACGCCAACAGCAA
Organism: Hypocrella siamensis; assembly: GCA_000731825.1. Taxonomy (NCBI): domain Eukaryota; kingdom Fungi; phylum Ascomycota; class Sordariomycetes; order Hypocreales; family Clavicipitaceae; genus Hypocrella; species Hypocrella siamensis. Next base: position 52,122 of record JMQE01001478.1, on the reverse strand, counting down.
CAGCAACACGACGGCCAGCAAAGTGCCTGTGTCGGGGGGCTCAAGTGGCAAGCCCCGGAATATCGGGACTTCCGGGGCCCCAGCCGGCTCCCCGACAATGCAGGAGGGCTTCTTCAATGCGATCACGAAGCGTCTGCAACATGTTGAGTCAAACCTCACGCTTTCCTTGAAGTATGTCGAAGACCAATCGAGGCATCTTCGTGAAGCGCTGCAATTGGGAGAGCAAAAGCAGCAAGCCAAGATCTCGCTATTTCTCGATCAGTTGAACGAGACCCTGATGGCTGAACTCCGAAATGTTCGCGAGCAATACGATCAGATCTGGCAGTCCACTGTTCTCGCGTTGGAAAGCCAACGAGATCGTTCGGAGAGGGACATGATGGCTCTCAGCACCCGCCTCAACCTTCTTGCCGATGAAGTAGTGTTCCAAAAACGGATGGCTATCGTTCAAGCAATCATCCTCCTCTCGTGTCTGTTTCTCATTATCTTCTCTAGAGGCGTTTCACTGCCTTCTCTAGCTCCTCTCCTAGATCAGGCTCCAATCTCCGCGTCCGTCGAGCCAAGTCCACCAGCAACGAACCAGTCTCACCAAAGCTGCATGATTGGAAAACCAGATTCCGGGTCGGATCCTCCAGAAAGCCTCGACAAGCCAGACGTGGAGTCTCTGAATATCGGAAGTGCCAGCTGTTCTCGCGTGGACTTTGACGAACCTCATTTGCCCGCAAAACAGAGTCATTCCGCATTCCAACGCTTATCTCCACCACTGAGTCCCGCCATTGCAGATGAACCTGCAACAACGCGGACGACTTCTTCTGCACCAAATTCTCACAATTCCAGCACTCTCCGCTCATCTGACAACATGCTTGGGATGACTCGCAAACCGCTTCCGTCTTTGCCAGAGCATCCCATCGACTCCTGAAACTGAAGACTACTTACTGTACATGACCATCAAGAATAGCACAAGCACCAGCGGGTCTGTTTTTTTTTTTATTCCCACAAAAGGAGTGCGGCGCCGGGGGGGGATCAACATTATGGAATTCATCTGTGTTACACATCGACAGCGACAAGGTATCGTAAGTGAGGGGTACCGGATTCCAACACGGTTTCTTTCACAGGAGTAATGGGCTCGAGCGACTAATAAGCTACGTGTCTATTTATTCTTTTTTTTTTCTTTTTTTTGTGATCCCAATATAATGCAAAAGGCATCACATAGAGGACAAGACCAATGAGTTTTTAATGCGTTATCCGCCACACCCAGCGGATGTAAATCAATGTCGAACAATGAATGACAATGAATGACAATGAATGACAATGGGTATAAGCTACGTGTCTATTCATCAAATTTTTCTAGCTAAGCGTAGAACAGTTCAATTTCTCGATTCACAAGTGTATCTTCTTCCCACATGACGTCGACGATCAACTGAGGAAAACAAAGAGCAAATTGATACCGAACAAGGTTCTTGGAAATGCACAAAATGATCACAAAGTCGTGTGTCTCGAGATCAGGCTACCCACCTCCGGAAGCCCAAACTTCTGTCAATGAGATGGGTCGCTGTACAGGTTGTGGCAGGCGGCTTCGTAATCGTATTCCTCGAGTGCCGCGAGTCTTGTCCCGCGATCGTACTGGGATCGCCTCCGCCGCTGCTCATCTCGATAGTGCTGTCCCGCATTGGGCGTGAATAATCCTGAAACTTTATTCAGTACGCAGCGAAAATGCACATAATGATGCGTTTCCCTTGTCTCACCAACATGCTCTGCATTCTCGCAGCTTCTCTTCATCTTTGACTGGTTGTCTGGATCGGGGAACGGCTCCTCTTGGCCGACCAGATCTGGTCGAGGCCCATTACATGTGAAGAAAAGCTGCTGTCATTCAGCATCGTTTTACGGCGTGTACACCCCGAATCAGAGAAGACACTATACCTTTGGGCGATAATGAGGGGCCTCAAGCATCACTGAACTGTTCCTGAACTTTTGCACTAAGCAGTCTTTGCCTTGAATTGCTAAGAATCGTTAGGCTTCGAGGTTTTGGCCTTTCCCATTAGGCTGAACAAACTCGCATATGATATCTCAGCAACCTTGTCGCTCTTGAAGCAATTCCTATTTTTCGTCAGAAACTTTTCATGTCGATTACTGGCAAAGGTATATAGTACCATCGCTGGTTGGCCCTAGTTTCCACAAACTGAGTTCTTGGTCAGCCGGTAGCCAGGAGCTCTGATTGCAAAAAAACTGACATCGATGATATCGAGTGGCTGCACGAGTCAGCATCTCAGACCAAATTCTCATTGACAGGGCTTCACTTACATCTACAAAGTTGATGAATGCATAGCCGACGCTACCGACAAAGATTAAGTCAATCGTTCTCGGTAAATAGTAAAGAAAGATTCGGACATACTTGCAGTCGTTCGCAAAATCTATGCGCAGGTACATGAAGTCATATTTGCCCCAGCTAGATTCGTCAATGATCTTTCGCAGCATTGCTTGATCAACCTTGTTTGGAATATTTCGTAGCATGATCTCCACACGTCAGCGTTGGTTTGATCCAACGATTCAATCGTACTCACTGTTGTTCGAACGTCGATGCCCTCGCGAATTCGGTTGATGTCAACATAGTTGTGATGATTGGATGGCCCGTTGTACGGTGATCTCGTAACACGGGCGGCATTTTGACGGCGACCATCGGACCTGTGATGTCCTGGCAGAGCTCTAGAGGGACTATAGTTATTTTGGACCGTCAAGGCGGGAGATGGTGGCGGATGAAAAAGGGAGCTGATGACTGGGTAGGACGATGGCATATTTCGCACTGGGGAAATGGGACTTTGGCTGCAACCCGGCGACAATGACTCGAGACCATATGGTAGGTTGGTGGCAAATGGGGACTGGAACATGAGAGGATACATTGCGAGCGCTTGGTTGCCTCGCTCATTAATCAGAGGAATCGAGTGGCTCGTGGAAGAGGAGTCTCTTTTTGGAGTTTTGCAAATACTTCGCGTTCCTGCGACAAGATCAACCTGGATCTGTTGTCTCGATGAACCGACAAGCTCGTCGCGGGACGCGTGCGACGACATAAACAGTTGGACTCCCTTCCTCAGGTTAGCTCGTGAAGAGTTCAAATTTGACTTGATTACATGAACATTACCTCTGGTGTTGTCACCTCTGTGTACTTGGATATTAATCGAACAGCATGAGAGACGTCGCAGAACTCAGCGACCGCTCTCAGAGCCCCATTCGTCGAGTTTGTGGCTTTGACGAGGGCAAATAATCGCCCATGACTCTGTAGAAACCGCTGAGCGACGCTGAATATCTTTTCGAAGTCGATTCTGGTGTTCGGGCCGACCATGGCAATCACGAGCAATTGGCCAGTCAGTGAGATCATTTGTTTCTTGTCAACGTTGGACGGCTGCTCTCAGGATTTCATTAGCTCTTGACTTAGTGTCCGAAGGAAACGCGAGGGAAACGCATACCCAGAGGGCTGGAAGAGTCGAATAGTACTCGACTCTGCAGTCTTGACAGTAAGTCATGATTGTCGTCAGGGTGGAGCAAGCGTCTCTGATGTCGTCAAAACGAGCATATGCTTTTCCCGCGATTGTTTCAGTGCTGCGTTGTCCGTGGAAGGGTTGTCCATATTGCTTCAGATCCTTCATGCAGGCCTATTAGCGAAATTTGCACAAGACCCGGTTTCGAAATTGCGGAATACTCACATTCAACCAATCGTCGACCCTTTCTACGGTGGTTGGTCTTCTGAAGGAAAGTTGAAGGCATCGGGATAAACCTAGTTCAGTACTCAATGCAGTAGCGACCGGATCGATCTGTTCAAGTCCTCTCAGTGCGGCGGCAGTCATAAATGGATTGAAGATAGAAGCTGTTGGGGAGAGTCTGGTCCTCTGAGCTTGATGAGGGCTTAAAAAAGGGTCCCTTTCGATTTGAAAATCATCGGCTCGCTGATGCTCAGCGGACACTGCCGATGCTGATGCATTCGGCGAGGCGGGGAAAGGCAGAACGTGGATAGCACTGCCTGGCCTTTGATTAGCTTCGACGTCCGTAATTGATGTACTTCGTTTTTCTGGCGCATTCTTGAGTGCCTCTTCAACTCCATTTGCGGATTGGGACGACGGCTCTGTTTCATGTCCAGGAGCCATATCAAGAAATCGAGAGACGCTTTTCGAATATCAACCCTCTTCCAGTGCTTTGTCTAATATGAGAGATGCTCATAGAGACTATTCGATCAGAATGTGGAAGCTCGCCGAGAATCAAGAAAATTGTCAGTCCTTGGGAAGGAGAATCTGACCAGGGTGGAGAAGCGGCCAAGGAGATTGGTTATGAATCGGGCAAGATTGGAAGCAGTCGCGCCTGCCGTAAATGATTTTGCCATACAGGACCGCATCGATTTCGATCAATTCGCGCAGGTGGGCTTGTGCGTGCACCTTGTCTGCGCGAACACATCCTGTGCTTCCTCACGTTGGCATATGTGATGGAATTAGATACTGCAAAATGTCAGACTTTGTTTTGAGTCTCTCTTTTATACGTACCTATCGCTCGGCTTCTCACGCAAGCTGGGGAAAATGTTTCCTCAAGTCGCGCCACGTTCATACAAAGCTTCTTTAATTTGAGCATCTGTTCTTCTCTCCATGTGTGCTTCAAACACAATATTATGAGTATCATGTGGCGAAACGCACGTAGCATCTCACAACCGTGGCCCATCGCGAAGAGCTCCAGCCAACCCGAGCGCCTTCACTCCTCCTCTAGTCCAGGGTCCCGATAGAGAGGTGTGATGCTCTATCTGCGTCTCGTCTATGAACAAATAATTTTCAACGGTGGTGCGCATCCATTAGACGACGTGGCTATTGGCCCCTCGATTGGTTGATATTGCACAAACCCGGGACGAACGTCTCAAAGCCATCGCTTCTGACCGACTTACAATATGTCACGGCAGCAACCTATATGTAGCAGGAATGTAGATACATATTTCCATGGTTGCATGTTCACGTCGTTTCGCGGCGTGTTTGTGGATCCCTTCAAGCTACATCAAATACAAACTGTGACGGTCCCGTCGCAGGATGACCTACCCTGGAGACCCGCCGTGCGCGTGTATACACAAAGACAAGCGGCCTGCCCTGTAGGCATACGCGCACAAGTGGGGCCGCCGCCACAGTGGTTACATGGACAAGGCAAACGGCGACAATATATCATAATAAATACAAATGCTGATAGGCGCTATAAGCAGTGAATCAGGAAAGCAGCGGCAAGTATACAAAACAAGAATAGAAGAAGGAGAGTATCAGAAGACTTCATAGTGTTTTTTCCCTTAACCTTTTATGGTTCTCTTATATAGTCAAAAGCATTAATTGTATCGCGTGACAAACACATAAGTGTAGGGTATGGAGGATGGCCTGAGTGAGAGCAGGACAACTCGTTCGAGCTCTATTGTCGAGTCTTGTCCTCTTCCACATCAACAAATCTGCCAGGGTGCCTGTAGGTACACATTTATCACATATTCAACACTGGAGCACCAATTCGTCAATTGAAAAACCTGCTATACGATACCAAATTGGGCTTTCGCCTTTAGCACTATAATGCCGAGGCGGCCGGCGGCTTTTGACGATTATGCCTCTGCAGTCCCGCAGGTGCGGAATCATCCGAACTCATCGTTCAGGGAAGCTGCCAGAGAGGACGCACTGCTGATCATCTAGCAGATAATCCTTTCGTCCACGGATGCTGACTTCCTCGACCACCTTACTCCAGTCCTCAAAGATGCAGGCAATTCAAGGCGAACAGCGGCCCTGATGCAATGCCTCACCAGATACTCACAGGAGCGAGAAGCAGACGTGGAACGCATCGGGCTGACCAAGCACGAGGAATTCCTCGATTCCGTGACCCGACTGGAAAATGTTCGTGAGAGTACCGTCACGCTGACCACCGATATCCTCGAACTCAATCAATCCATTCAAGCAAGCACCGAGCAGCTAGCTGAGCAGAAGAATGCTTTGGTCAACACCAAGTCCATTCGTCAGAACATCGCCGACGCCACGGAAGCTTTGAAAGATTCATTGGGAGTTCTTCGTGCGCTGAACGATGCTCACGAGCTGATCCGGCAGAAGAAGTACTATTCTGCACTCAAATCGCTGGACGACCTTCAGAACGAACACCTGGTCCCCATCTTACAAAATCGCTACGCCACTCAGCATCGTTTGGCTGATGTCATTCGAAAATCGATACCTGGCTCTCGTAAAGCCATATCTGAAGCTGTCATGACTGACCTGAATACCTGGCTCTTCCGGGTCAGGGAAACATCACAATTCCTCGGAGAGGTAGCCTTTTATCACACAGAAATGCGAAGGTCCCGATTGAGACAAAGAATCGAAAGAGACGAGTTCCTGGCCAATTTCAAACTCAATTCATCCATCGAGCTCGTGTGCGACGAGAGTCAAGAGTTTGACGTGTTGGACAACGAGGAATTACAAGTTAACTTCACACCACTTTTCGAGGCCGTTCACATTCACGACGCACTCGGACAGAGCGACCGCTTCCGCTCAGAGTACTCTGCCACCCGCAGACAACAAAAAGATTTGCTGCTGCCAAGTTCGGTGGAATTGCTGACGGAAGACGAAGCATCTCTGAGCAGTCTCCTAGAAGGCATCGCTGGATTTGCGATCATCGAAAAAGAAACGAGGCGCCGCCTGCCCCATCTACGTCCCGATGCTGATGTAGGTGCACATTTAATTTCCATTAGTGTCGTGCGGTAGAGTATTGAATGTCTCTAGGTTGAAGAGCTTTGGGAATCGATGTGCAGCGCTGCCATTAATCTCACAGCACGGGCGTTAAATGAAGTTGTCAATGCGGAGGTTCTTCTCAAAATCAAGGGGTTCATCGCTTTGTTCGTTCAAACTATGGAGGTACGTATTCTGTCAGAATCATGAGAGCTTTTCTCAAGAAAAAAAAAACAGGGCTGGGGCTATTCGGTTGCTACCCTCGACATGTTCCTCCTCACGCTTTTCGATAAATATGCAGAGCTCCTCAAACACCGCTTCAGTGAGGACTTCCAGGAGGTGAGTGCTATAAATGAACAAGTCCACCTGTCCGGGCAGCCAACAAAGAAATCAGATTGTCTCCACGGACGACTACATGCCGATGGCTATCAACTCGAGGGAGGAATACGAGAAAGTCATCAATGTCAGCTGGTTCATTCAAGGACAGCCAGTGGAAGACGTTACGTGAGTACCACAAGCAGTCTCTTGCCGCACCGTCTAAACAAATGAATGCAGGTTCCCCTGCGTCCTGCCCTTTTCTCAGATGTACCCTCTTTGTTGCATCGATGTTCGAAATTTCCTCAATCAGTTCTACTTTTTCTCCGATGATCACTTTCAGCATGCCGAAGTCATTGATGAAACCCTACGGAAGGTAAAGAAGTGCCAGATGCGGTGAATTCTCTAATGTGGTACTAACGCCTCGCTCAGTCGTTAGACGAGCTTCTTACAGAGAAAGTATGCCGGTCGTTGGTGGAAAGACTTTCTTCACAATACCTCGGACAGATCGTACAAATACTCATCAATCTCGAGCATTTTGAAATTGCCTGCCAAGAGCTGGAGCACCTTTTGATCCGTGCGCGATCCTCATCCTCAGCTGGTGGACCGTTGAAGTTGAACGCGACGGAAGAATTCCGCAATAACAAGAAAACTGCCGAGAAGCGGATATTCGAACTTGTCAACAGCAAAATTGACGACCTTGTGGATACGGCAGAGTATGATTGGTGCGAATGTCTCTTTACTCAAGCACCTGGAAGTTCGCCTTCAGGCTCACAACGTGTCATAGGTTGACCATGGACGTGGCTACGGAACCGAGCAACTACATGCAGACACTGACAAGATATCTCTCCAATATCATGAATTCTACCCTTTTGGGGCTCCCAAGAGAGATAAAAGAGCTCATCTATTTTGATGCATTATCACATACTGCGAATAAAATCCTGGTCCGTCAAATATGAGTCCTTTCTAGTGGGAAGTACCGAGGAACGCACCACGTTGATTGCTAATCATCCAGCAGGCTTTGCCCCTCTCTCCAGAAGTCAAGCATATCAACAGCAATGGTGTCGCAGCTCTCGCACAAGATGTGCAGTATTTGACTGAGTTTGTTAGCAGCTTAGAAAATGGACCAATGCTGCGCGAGAACCTTGATGAGCTCCAGCAAACGATCAGTTTGATGCAGTCTGATAATCACGAAGAGTTTTTCGATATTTCGATCCGTAACAAGAAGTATGGACGTGTGGACGCGTTGAATGGACCGATGTTGTTGGAAAAGTATGTCTCTTCACGCGTTGTAGGTGCTCAGCTAATTTTTGCAACAGATTGACCCCAGTATCACAATCTATTGGTAGGGCGGCGCCACTCTCCAATTTGTCACGGTTTGCTATGATGAAGTGATATGGCCATTCAACATCTTTTCGAGACTTTGAGCCTGTATAGTATTCGTTCGGCCTTCAAATGGATAAAGGCGAATTTCTCGTGCCGAGAGAAACGCAACGCAACAGTACAACCCCGTGAAGTCGAACGACAAAATCGTCAATCCGTACGCCGACCATATTACATGTTCTCAAGAGTTTGAATCAAGAGATCGAGAATCAACGCGTGTATGCCGAATATTCTGACGCCATTCTCTCATTATCAAAATTGAAGAAAGAGCAACAGTGCTGCAGACGAATCGGTCATTCGAACTCTTCGGACGACATTGGGGCCTTTACTCGGCTTCATTAGTCCAACCTCAACAATATGAGGGAGGTCAGTTACTTACTTGCTGCGCTGGCATGGCCGTGTAGGGATATATTCCTTCCATCTCTCCATACATGGCTGCTGGCGCTTGTGTTTGACCGTAGGGTGCTGACTGTGCAGGGGGAACCTGGCCAGCATACATGTTCGGGTTTTGTCGATAGTCTTGGTCGGTAGAAAGATGGTGACCGCTTATATAATCCGCTGGAGCCATGGCATGGGAAGCGTGATTAGCTTGAGCCATATTTGCGTGCTGGCCAGACATCTGTGCCTGGCCCGAGGCTGTAGGAAGCGTCTGGGGCCCACTTGCAGGCTGGGCTGTGGTTCGTTTGGCGTGCGATGAGGCCTCCTCACGAGGCACAATATCGATTAAAAAGTCAAACATGTCCGACTTCGCTAATGCTGAGGCGATATCTGAACGCTGAAGTGTACGACGTTTGTTTTCTTCGGCGTGGATCCACGCACGCATAGTGAGTTCGGTGATGAATATGTCGCAGCCTTTCGCGAACAAGATTGGAGCCTCGGCCGAAATCATTTTGACCTCCGGGTCAGCTTTCATCACCTTCTTAATGCGCGCCAATGGTAGCTGATGAATCTTGTAGTCGTGAGTATCGCCTTCCAGATGCGCAATCGTTTGTTGCCAATACGTCGTCAGAATGTCCTTGTACTGGCCAGTCAAGCCTTGATGGACCTAGCAACACGGTCAGCTTTGCTCGGATCATGGGTTTTGGAATCATGGGTCAGTTCTAGGGCAACGAGAAACGAACATTAGCCCATGGGCCTGTGTAGAGCTCTGCTGGCGCGAAGCCTTGTGCGGCTAGCTAGTGACAGAGGTCAGATACAGCCTCAAGATCTCGGGCGAAGAGTGAACAAACAGCGGCGCAAGCTCCTGTCGTCTCTTTGTGTTAGTATTTTATCCAGTGAGAGAAGGAAAGCGAGGTCTTTCTCCATACCGTAATGGCCACCATGGCTTGGATCGTAAGCCGGAGCCGAGCGAGCTGATTGCGCAAGAGATTGCTGAGATTGGTTCTGGGTGTCCATTGCGATGAAGTCGTTTGGCCAAAGATTTATTTAAAGTAAAGCTCCGGTCGAGAGTCGACAAGTACCTGGGGAGTTCTAGAGCGAAACAAATTTGATTGGACCGAAAGGACGAATCGGAAGCCGTGCGGCGTAGACGGGCGCGGGTTTTTGAGCGGTTTGCGCGTGGGCTATTGTGTTCAGAGGAGGCGGAAGCTAATAATAATAAATGCCTGTCACACATTAAGAGCACTGTGTGGCGTGCTGCACTACACTGTAGTTCGATGGGGCGAGTTGTGGGACGATTTTTTCACCTTCTTAGCATTTAGACTCGCTCTCTATTTTCAATTTTACAACGCCTTCCTGTTTGTCCTTTCGATGTAATTCTTCACTTGGACTCCACCCTCAACTCATACATCGGTCATACCTACCGAATCGCATGCGAAATCTCTACGGACTCGACTCGAGAGGATGGGAATCATCGCGGACGGTGATATCCACGACCTGCTTCGTCTTGCTGAAGAGCGCATTCAATCACCAAACTCGCAAGGAAAGCAGAAAAAGTCGGTTCAAGAAGGCTCCTGTTCTACCAAAGCTGCTGAAGCCATGGGGAACGAAACAGGGTTTCGCAAAGTCCAACCCGCATCCATCGCTTCTAAAATGGAAAAGGTACGACTGATTCGACATGCCCTAGCCTGGCTTACTAAATATTGCCTGCCCCATTCATTTGCGCACACGATTTCCAATTTACAAGGGAAAAGGTGATGAGAAGCGGCCGCTTTCGGCATACTGACTTGAGACACGTATTCGTTCTGGATCATTGTCTCTGTAAAATGATTTTCGCATCATAGTTACTCTGAATTCCGACATGTTTTTTTTGGTCACTGGAGCCCTTATTCAGTTCGATCTAGACGCTGAAATTTTTATAGAAAACTGCCGGAGACAACTGGTTTAACTTGCCCAAATCACGGATGACTCCAACCTTCAAGCGTGAATGGCAGCTATTGCGAATGCGAGCTTTGTTAGACCCGAAACATCAGAAGAAAGCACTTCGGCAGAGTGCGCCAGAGTACTCACATATGGGTGAATTGATAGCTGGGCCGACAGACTTCTATAGCTCGAGACTCACCAAAAAGGAACGGAAAGGCACCATCTCAGACGAGGTAATGGGATCGTTGGATGGTGAAAAGCTCCAATCAAAGTACACCGAAATACAGCGAAACAAAGCTTCCGGGAAAAGGGGTCACTATCAAGATTTTGTGTCTCGGCGCCGGAAAAGGCAGAATAATGTCAGACGGCCTCGACACTGAAACTCGCACATTTATGTCACGCTTTCAGTTTTGTTTCATCATGTTTTTAAAGAGCCTTGCGTGTTGAGTGTCGTTCGGGAGCTTTGCTTGCAGTGCAAGCAGTGCAAGCAAAGTTCTTGTTCTGCATGAATCAAGCTCACGATCAATGTCACGGCATATCATTGCTTTCCCTTTGTGAAGTCAAAAAGAGTCCCAAGTCACGGCGTCTCGGCGTTCGACCTCCGGTCAAGGGGGGCTTCGGTGAAGTGTGGGTCTGCTGCAAGCCTAATTGGAAACTACTCCTCGTACGGTCCATGCACTCTTAACTCTTAGCCATTGAAAATCTTCATGAATCCGGTCGAACTTAGATCAACCACACCATACCAACCGCATGCCATCAATTAACGTGGTCGATCACTCTCGCCGTACCGTGATATGCCATCTGCATCGCGGAGATGGATAGAATGAGCCTCATCAAAATTAAACTCTCTTACCCCTCCAGACTGCCTTTGCAGGGCCAGTGGAGAAGCAGTATGCCTAGCCTTGTGCGACTGGGATCAAAACGAGTCTCCGTGGCAGTGTTAGTAAAATTCGAGATGCGGGATACTGGCTCTATCTGCTAAGACGCTCGCAGTGACCTACCAATACATACGAATTACCCCCAGAGCCGATCGAATTTCTCGTCATCAAATGTCGAATCGAAAGCGTTCGACCGAAAGGAAGCTCGACAACTGAGAGCTATTCAAGCCCTTCATCTGAAGCCTCTGAAAAGGGATACTCAATATGGAATCCCAACCTGCGACCTGCAGCTACGCTCGTTTAGTGTCCAGCCTCTTGAATTTTTCGCTGATTTTGCTTTGAGAGCTGCCTATTTCCTGGGTTTACCAGCATTTGGACCCATTCCCTTGCCGAGACTCACAGAAAGGTGGACTGTTCCCAAAAGTCATTTTATATTCAAGAAGGCGCAGGAAAACTTCGAGCGTGTCACCCTACGACGTTTCATTCAGATCAAGGATGGAAATGCAGACACGGTGCAGCTGTGGCTTGCTTACCTGCGAAAAAACCAAATGTATGGAGTCGGCATGAAAGCCAACGTTTGGGAGTTCGGCAATCGTGGCCAAGATATCTCAAAAAGGGATGCAGAGCAAAATGCAGAACCACTCGATTCTGTCTGGCCACATTTGGGACAGGTCACAACTTTGGGCGCCTATGAGAAAGTGGAAGAGCTACTGAGTAGCCGCCGGTTCAAGGAGGCCGCTGGCCTACGACAGCCTTTGCAGCAACGCTCGATCGAATGAATTTTTCATGAATCTGGGGTTTTCTCATGGGATAGTCGGTAGTATGAGTCATTGCGTCAATTCTGATCCAATTACTTTTGAGCTTTCTGCTCCGGCAAATTTCCATTGTCGATGTGAATTAGCATGCCAATTTTTACATTAGAGACCCAGCATTTCCTCTTGATGCGCCTAGTTCGCAGGGCAATCGTTGCCCGTCCCTGCTGATCAAGCGCTGCGGTACTCTGTTTCACCGGGCATTTCTCGTTTCGTCGACGAGATTCAGCAGACGCTTGACATTCTCTACTGCCAGAGCCGTCCCCGCCAATCATCGGCTCTTAATTCCCCACTTGCACCACGGCTTTTACTCCTCTTTCACACTATTACCAAGCGAAACGTCGCACTCTGCTGTCGCAATGATTTATCGAGAGACAAGCGGCAAACAATGGAGAACAACATACCCATTTGGGATATCGAGCGAGTCGAATCTGTGAGTAGTATCATCGTGTTGTTGATCACAGTTTCATTAAACATTCGCGTGATTCTTGCTTATGCCGTCCATAACTAGATGATTTTGTCTTTGTATCGCTCAAATCAGCCCAGCGATATTGCTGCTAACCAAGCTCTGCTCTCGGAGTTCCAATTGTCGCCACAAGCCTGGATGATATCTCATGGTCTACTCAGACATTCAGATGAGAAGGTCAAATTTTTTGGCGCACTAACCATTGTTGTCAAGCTCAATAGGGAGAGGCATGTTTCCAATCCCATTCATTTCGTCGTAACTATTCCATAACTAAGACTGAACTTGTACCTCAGCTCTTCATTGACCGAAGACAACGCTAAGGAGATCCTGGAGCATTTACTGAGATGGTATCTGGATTCGCTGAAATCATCTGTCAGCCAGTTGGTCTCGCGCAAATTGGCATCTGCTCTGGCAACCTTCTACATCCATTTCCATCAGCTATGGCCCAGTTATATTCGTCACCTTTCCCTGTGTTTAACTTCCGTTGGCTTTTGCGATCCATTTGATCCCCAAGTCTTGCAGGATGAGTCATCTATAATCCAAAATCTCGATGAGACCGAGCTCAAGGCTGTGTTGGGAGTTGCGGCCAATGTCATGGAAGATGTTATCAGGCTTGACTGGAACTCGAAAGAGAAGTAAATATTCCTCGCATTTGGAACAAAAAGAAAAAGACAAAGTCATGCTGAAGCCTCGCAGTAGCACCCTTTACGATGCCGTCGTCCTCCATGCTGTCGATGCCGCAGCTTTATTGTTTGAAGCCCTGACAGGCCGCCACGTCTCTGCCGCTTACGAGGATACGATGCGATGTCTTCAAGTATTCCAACCCGTCCTTCATGAAATGTTGGGAGTGCTTTTTCTCCTTCTTGCTGACGTAAAACCCAAGTCTTGGATATTATTCGCGCAGAAGATCTCGCCACGCGATAGTCATGTTATCACACTATTGAGGCAGCTCGTTCCTCTTGTGATGAAGAGAATCCCACTCGAATTCTATTTTGAACCTTCCGCAGAACTTCTTCTGGATATTCTGAACAGCTGGCCAGCTTTACTTACGAGAGAACACTTCGAAATCTTGACCGATCTCTTCGCCAGTCCGTGGTCAGATGAACGATGTACTCGTCTCCTGCTTGACAGCTCGGACTATGACTCGACACAGTTTGGTCAATTGCTCCTGGCCTTTGGCGAAGACAAATGCCACTGGTTATTGCAGTCAGATGATGCTCGGTGCAAAAGAATTTTGGATAAGTTATGCGGCTTGCTTTCCGCAAACGGTTGTCCGAATGTGGAAAACAAGATATTTGTGCCAGCGGTTGAATTCTGGTCCAACGTTGCAGAAACCATGTCCAGTGTCATCACACCGGACCAATCGAGTGTTGCGACGTGGACAGAAAAAGCTCTGAGCTACATCTTGGAGGCTGTTTCGAATGCGTGGCCCAAGATCGTGTATCCTCCATCCTCTATCCTGGACGAATGGGACCATTCAGATAAGGCTGGATTCGTGGAAGCGAGGCGGGATGTGATTGATTTTCTTCAATCTGTATATGTCTTCTTCGGCCCTCGACTTGTGTCAACTTTTGCCGAGATCGTGCTCACGTCGCTCAACGACTCTGCATGGGGACGTTTAGAAGCAGCTGTGTTTTGCCTTGCTAGTTTTGCCGATTGTGGCAAAGACGACGGACGACTCGACGAGGCACTCACTTCTGTATTCGCATCTTCTCTATTCTCAAGTCTCACTTGCTCAGAGATCAGTATACCACATCGCACACGACAGACCTGTCTCTACATGATAGAGCGAAATACGGATTACTTCGAGCGAAATGTGTCCTTCCTAGCTCCAGCTTTGAAACTCTTGTTCGACTTGCTCAGTGACAGATCGATGGCGGCATCCGCATCGAAGTCTATCTCTCGGTTGTGTTCATCGTGCCGCCATCATCTTTGCGCGGAGGTTGACGGCTTCCTGGGCGAATATCGGACCTTAAATGACCTCGACGTGCTTGATTGCGTATCCAGTGAAAAAGTCGCGGGGGGTATCGCTTCTGTTATTCAGGCTGTACCAAATCAGTACAACCGAGGCCATGCAAGCTCAAGACTACTCGAAATGGTTCAACACGACCTCCTCCGTGCCAACGGACTAATGGACATGCCTGGCAATGTCAAGCTGGCTTGTTTTGGGTATCGATGCTGGGATGAATCCATTGACGAGCATACTAGTTTGCATATTGCACGAAAAGCGCTGAGGTCCTTACTGAGTATCGCCAAAGGCTTCCAATCACTCGCCGAGGGTACCATTGACCTCGACTTCAGCGACTGTCGGAGACACGAGGACGTGAAAGAGTTTGCCAAGGCGCATGAGCAAGTTTTCGATATTATTCTGAAAGTTGAATCAATGTTCGGTCAGAGCGCCGAGATCGTGGAGTTGATTTGTGCTATTCTTCGCTGTGGCTTTTTGGAGATTGATCCAGGGCCGTTTGTGCTGAGAAATGAGGATGTCGTTGGGTATTTGACAAATCACACTGGAGATTCGCCCAGACTAGCCTCGTTTGTTACAACTGCCTGTTCTTTTGTAAGCTCACTTCACGCAAGACAGGACACTTATAAGGAAAATACTTATAGCGCGTTGTTTCATTGGGTACTGGGATTACTCCATGGGCTGTCCGGTATGGATTCGCTTGTTTTCTTACCATGAAAGGTGTAAACTAACGTTAGGCTTTTAACATTCTCAAAGAACCAGAGCAAGATCCAGAACTGTCCCAACACAGTATCGATTTTGCCAGTAGATTACTCGCGAAGACCCCTCTTATCCTATTCAACCCTCAGCTGCCGGCCAATGCTGAGTTTTTCCTCCTTTTCACACTTCGAGTATTGAATGGGAGTGAGCCACTGCCCAAAGGTGCAGCTGCGGATTTTTGGGTACGACCGACAGGGCGCTGGCTGCGCCCAAACGACTTCTCCAGCCTCTGGCAGTTGACACTAAATCTGCCTATCTCCATTTATCACAGGCTGACATCATGACCAGGCCACGTTTTTATCGCTCAAAAGCGATGAGTCACAGGTCCAGGAGACTGTGAAGCAAGCCATGGACAATTTTGGTCCGCTTTTGTGCCAAAGTCTGGCCAGAAATATTGGCGGCGGTGCGTCGAGAAGCGAACTGAATAAATTAAGTGAGCCCGTCAAGAAGCTCTTTCACCGCTATCCCTTAGCCAAAGAATGGATGCGGGCTGGTCTGATCGACATCTCCTTGGCGAGTAGCAAAGTCACGGCTGAGGACAAGGAACTATTCGTGAAGCAGTTGGCGAGGTTAGTTGTGGTGCTTCGGCGGTGCAAATTAAATTTGTTATTACTAACTCTCCTCGAATCCTATTTAGTCTGAGGGGATCAAGGGGCACGAATCAAGTCGTGCGCGATTTCTGGCTCTCCGCGAGAGGTAGCAGTTTCAAATATGCCTCTTGACCGATGGCGACCGTTCTCTTGACTGCTGGGGTGAAACCTCGCTTTTCGTGGCTGCTCCGCGATTGAGTCAACCGCCGCCTCATCAGTTCTGCCGGTTCGCAACAGACTTGGAAGCTGTCGCGTCCAGCAGTGTCAAACATGCAGGCAGTTTGGATGTGTCTGTGGCCATATTTTGATGGCTTAGTCTTGCGAGCACATCCCTACTCAGCCTCCAGACCAACCACCGAAGTCTCGTCACTCATCCATCGAGGCTTACAACCCCACCGCCGTGCGCACGTTGCTCATGGTTTTTTCTGCGTTTTGCCGTGCTTTCTGTGCGCCTTCTGCCTCAACAAGATCAAGATATCGACCGTCACCCCCTATGAGCTCCATGTAACGGTCCCTTACCAACTGCAACCCTGCAATCACTGAATCCGATACAATCTCTTTGAACCAGCGAGGATGAGTAGTACAGTAATCTTCGGCCAATTGCTCAGGACTACGGTGCTCTGGGTCGAACATGGACAAAATAGTCAGGAGGTTGGACATGCCTGGCCGGTTTGCTGGGTCATACGTGACCCCTGTTAAAGAGTCGGTCACCGCCGCCGAAATCTTGGCTCGAATTTCCTCCGGTTCGTCTGTGATCAAAATTCTTGAGCGAGGAAGGTGGTGCGACTTTGACATTTTCGATGTTGGGTCGGAGAGAGACATAATTCGGTGTACTGGGGCTGCAGCAATATCTCAGTACAGAAATTGGTCGATCAGCTCCAGGCACACTCGATGACATACAAACGACGGTTTCTGGGTGAATCAAGTGTGGCCCATAGGCGTGGTTGAAGTTTGTAGCACATTCACGGGCGAATTCCAGATGCTGTCGTTGATCTTGACCAACGGGAACGTGCGTGGCCCTGGAATCTTCTTCAGTCTCACTGAAACATGTGACGCGGTAATCAACTCATGTCATACCTATGAACGAGTATATCAGCGGCTTGGAGAACAGGATAAGAAAAAAGTCCTAGTTTCAAGCGGCTTCCAACGGGTCGTTCTTCTAGCTGGCAGGTTGAAGGGAGGCTTAGCTTTTGCTATTAAACAAAATCAGCAAATGCCACTCAGCGTTTGATGCTTCAGAGACAATGAGCTCATGAGCTTTCATCACCTTCCATTGCGTCATTCTCGATAGGTACCCAACGGACGCAGTGCAAGCTAGAATCCACATGAGCTCCGAGTGAGCTGGTACCTATGTGAAAGTGCTGTCCTGTTAGAGCTGCGATACATTCCGGGAATGAGGGCGTTCCAATTCTCAGATCTCACTGATGACTGATTAAAGATTATTGAGCGTTTCGGATCAATCCCAACGGCTAGCAACGAGGCAAGGCTTTCTTTCTTCCAGCGCCGCATTTGTTCAGGCTTCTGCGGCGTAGTGATTGCGTGTAAATCAACAATCGAGAAGATGAGTTTCGTGTCCGCGTGTTCTTCATCCTGCATACGCACCCATTGTCGAAGGGCGCCAGCGAAGTTGCCCAAGTGCGGTATACCAGTTGGCTGAATCCCGGAGAACACAACTCGTGGCTGGCGCGAATCGACCGTAGTGCCTGTGCGCCGTACCTGCCGCATTCGACGGATCCCACATCTCGTGTCTAGAAAGTTTCGATCTTCAAAGTGAGGCGGCCCTGAGCTTACTCTCATCACTCCGGTCGGCCTATTCCTCGGACGAAATTTGATTCCGAACATTGGGCATGAGTCGCGAATCCGCGTCCGTTACCTAGCGCTGCCGGATGTGTTGGAGCTGACAATCAGCTCAAGATCGACCGCCAGGCCCTTCAACGCCGCAGGCGTCACTTTGGGATCGGTGCGGCGCAGCTATGGGATAGCATGCGAATACGGCCCCGATTGCGCGTGCTTGCAGGCTTCATTAATGTGGATCTCATGTCGCCTTATTCATTTCTCAGGCAGGGACCCTGGCCCTGGCCTTGGGAACCTACCTCGCACGTATTGACGTCCACAGCCTGGTCACGGGACCCCGGGGAATGTAACGTGATGGCTGCATAGCAAGGTGAGAGTTGTCTACCTGCTTGCCTCCAACCACGCCTCCATGACATGATCTTCAGGTATGTAATTGGGGGATGAAAAGCCTAGCTTCCAATGCCCACAGGCATCCCTTAGAGTTTGGCTTTAGTACTGTAGTATACAGTTGGTTGCTGCAATATTTGATGCTGCTGGCGTCTGAATCCTTGGCTACTTCATCGACTCTTCAAAGGACTTTATTTTACTGACTGAAGCAATGACATCACATCTACAGACGTAGTGGCTGTTTTTGGTCCAGAATACCACCTGCGTACACACACATACAGTGGTGTATGTACGTCCACTTCCGCTTGGCAAATGTGGCCCCGCACCGCCGTGCGCCTCCTTGGTACGAACCCCACGGCATGCCATCACCACCGGAAGATACGTCACATTCTAAAGTGCGTTGTGCGAGCCTCGCCTATCCAATACAACGCCGTCACCCGCTGCAGAAGCTCCGACGGGGTAATGACCAAGTCGCTGGCATTCCCTTTTCACACACCCACAGCAGATCAAAATTGCGACTCCAAGTGAGTGCACGTGGAATTGCGTGACGCAAAGGCATTGCTCGGGCGTCTTCGCGGTGTTCATTCCAGGACGAGCCAATGCTGGCTAGACCCATCATTTCCGCATCACGACGCGCTCTGCGATACCAAGGCCTTCCCCAAACAAGACTGATACAGACGACAACCAACGCGATGACCGGAACGACTTCACGTCTCGCAAAGCTGAGGAGCTTGATGGAGGAACACGAAGTCCACATCTACGGTGAGCGAGCTGAGGCCCAATTGATCCAATAGCTCGTGTATCCGTTTCTCTAATCCCTGAGTGCAGTCATCCCGTCTGAAGACAGCCACAACTCAGAATACATTGCTGCTTGTGACGCACGTCGCGAATATATCAGTGGCTTCACGGGCTCAGCAGGATGTGCTGTTGTGACACTCGATGCGGCTGTGCTCGCCACCGATGGTCGCTATTTCAATCAGGCTGCGAAGCAACTGGATGATAATTGGACGCTGCTTAAGCAAGGACTTCAGGATGTTCCAACGTGGCAAGAGTGGACTGCTGGCCAATCGTCAGGGGGGAAGACCGTGGCTGTCGATCCAACATTACTGCCTGCCTCCGCCGCCAAAAAGTTGAGTGACCAAATTTGCAAGGCTGGAGGAGCTGCTCTTGTACCCCTTGAGAAGAATCTCGTGGATATCGTTTGGTCTGCGAGTCGCCCCTCCCGCCCTTGCCAGCCAGTGAGCGTTTTACCAGACGAGCTTGCTGGTAAGACGGCTGCAAAGAAAATTGATGAGTTGCGGCAAGACCTCAGAAAAAAAAACTGTCCAGGCTTCTTCATATCTATGCTTGACGAGATAGCTTGGCTTTTTAATCTACGAGGCAGCGACATACCGTACAATCCAGTGTTCTTCTCCTATGCAGCTGTCACTCCGGACGCAGCAACCCTCTACGTCGACGAGTCCCAATTGACGACATTATGCGAGGCACATTTGAAGGCTAACAAGGTTCAAGTGAGGCCTTACACCGCCCTCTTCAGTGATGCAACACTCCTTCACACTCAAGTCAATCCGAAGAAACAGGCTACCGTTGGTGAGACAGCCTCAGGAAGCTTTCTCATCTCAAACAAGGGATCATGGGCATTAAACCGAGCCTTGGGAGGCGAAGGATCGGTAGAAGAAATGCGCAGCCCGGTCGGCGATGCCAAATCCATGAAGAATGACACAGAGATGAAGGGCATGCGAGCTTGTCATGTGAGAGACGGAGCCGCATTGATTGCATTCTTTGCGTGGCTCGAGGACCAATTGATTGCAAAGAGAGCCAGAATCGACGAGGTTGAAGCTGCTGATAAGTTAGAAGAGTTTCGATCAAAGAACAAGAACTTTGTTGGTCTGTCGTTTCCAACCATCTCGTCTACTGGACCAAAGTAAGATTCCTCTTCAAAAGTTTTGAGACGCAAGAGCACCAGAGCCGGTGGTTCGCTTAAATCCTCGATTGTCAGTGGCTAACATGCAATCCCAACAGCGCTGCCGTCATTCACTATGGACCCGAGAGAGGCAAATGTGCGATCGTCGATCCAGCCAGCGTTTATTTATGTGACTCTGGAGCTCAGTATCTGGATGGGACTACCGACACCACCAGAACACTACATTTCGGAAAGCCCAAAGAAGCGGAGAAAAGGGCTTATACCCTGGTCTTGAAAGGTCTCATTAATCTTGACACGGCAGTCTTTCCCAAGGGCACCACGGGTTTCGCCCTTGATTGCCTAGCCCGCCAACACCTCTGGGTTAGTACTCCCCAACATTCAGCCCAGTGAATCACAACTGATGGAACACAGCAACACGGTCTAGACTATCGACATGGCACAGGACACGGTGTTGGTTCTTTTCTCAATGTACATGAAGGCCCGATCGGCATTGGCACGCGGGTACATTACACAGAAGTTCCACTTGCACCAGGAAATGTTTTGTCAAATGAGCCAGGTTATTATGAAGACGGTAGCTTTGGTATACGTATTGAAAATGTCATGATGGTCAAGGAGGTTCAGACAGAACACTGCTTCGGCGAAAAGCCATTTCTCGGCTTCGAACACGTCACCATGGTGCCTTATTGTCAGAACTTGATTGAGACGAGTCTGCTGAGTGGGGGCGAGAAGGCATGGCTGAATGCATACAACGCGGAAATCGTGGAAAAAACCAGAGGCTACCTCGAGGACGATGCTCTCGCCATGGCTTGGCTGTCAAGAGAAACACAGATGATAGAAATGTAGGCAGCTGCGGCGTGGTCAATTGGGTGAATATATATATCTAAGCCAATAGACTCGCAAAAGCTGCCAGGATGAACGCCAGCGCAAATGTGGAGGTGAACAATGGATCTTTTGCACTCGCAGCTTTTATTGAAGACAAGCCAGGCAGCGTAACAAGGGCAAAAGATTGGGACAAATCTAATCCGTAAATCGAGCATACCTATCGACTGATCAGTCCTGTATCCTTTACGGCTCGAAGTCGATGCGCGAGCTCTCGCTATATTTGCCGTCTCGTCTACCGAAGAGCTGAGGCAAGTGTCGAGGCAGTCGTTTGGCTCTTACGTGAAAAGACAGGGCCACGGTGCCCCCGATCAATACCAGTGTCCGCGAGAAAAGGGCCGTTATCAATCCAGCAATAAAGCCTACAAAAACCATTCACAAGTGAGTGAGGGGGCGCCGTGCTGGGACGGACAGATTCGACAAAAACATCTGTGTGACCTATGTAACAGTGGAGATCACTCACCAGCGATGCTACCGCTGGATACCTGCTGGACAACGTCAGGCCATGCAACAGTTTGCTTGGTTAAAGAATGCGCAAGCGGTTCTTTGCGAGATTTCCATACTGGCTCAGCATCTAGCCGTAAGTGAGGCTCGCGGATAATTATGGAACCAACACATGCACCAGTACCAATACCGACCCTGAGAAGGCGGATGGTTCGACGAGAATTTTGGATGCTAAAGAGGCGGTTCATGACTAGGTACCTAAGGTAGATAGATGGGTAGGCAGGTCGGTCCTCAGGTGCCAAGAGTTTTGTTGCAAGCGCAGGAATACCTCGGAGTAGAAACTTGCAAAGGGCAGGATGACGTAAGATTTATGTAGCTGAGAACAACGGCGCAGCGCCACATCTTCTGCATAGCAGGCTCTTGTATCTTGTCCAAAGTCACACTTGTCAGACAGCAGGCGCTCAGACAAGTAGGTGCGCGGATGCAATTCAACCTGCTTGCGCAACCTCCTAGTAACTTCTCGCGAAGTGCTGTCTACCCACTCTTGGCGTGTCGAGCAACAAGCTTCATTACGAAAGTAGAAATCATGGATTCGTCTAGTCGTTCTTTTCAAGGAAGGCGGAAGCCTCTGAATGCACCGGGGAAAGAAAGCCTATCCCAAACCCGCCTATATACCACGAATACGCCTTGCAAGTTGTATATCTTTCTGCATGTTCGTGATGCGCTTCGCGGGGATGGCGCACAATTGTGCGTCCTCGAAAAGATGAACCATGAATGCCTCAGCTGCTTCTTGTAAGTGCCTGGACTGCTTGGATCTGCCATCGAAATTCTTTGCCTCTCAGCCGGCAATTCCTGCCAATCTCGCGCACCTGGGACATGGATGAGCAAGATCTATTCTTGTTCTGAAATGGTATTAATCAAAGGACCGACCAGGCGCATGAAAGGAGGCTTCAGGAGCAGGAGTTTGCCATGACCTTGGTATTGTCTGATTTCTCGGAGAGCAGTTGAGCCTGGACGACAGCGTCTTTTCTGTTGGATTAGAACAGGATCACCGGCTGGTGGGACACTCAGCAAACAACCCTTCCCAAGAATACAGGCGCGCACAGCAAGCCTGATTGGTCCTGACTGCCTACAAACCTTGGATATCTCCAGGTCTTAGGTTCCATCTCAGCATTGGTGCTGATCTCCTTGGCTTCATGGCCATAGCAAGTCGATCGACACCGCTCGTGTAGGCGCGGCCGTGGGTGGCTATTCAAGAACATGTTCCAGTCTGACCTCTCCAATTTAGGCAGATTCCCAGCTCGTAAGTGAGCCGGCTATGCTCGAGACTTTTCACTTGCACCAAACTGTTGTGATGCACGAGCCGAGAATCGTGGCCTAGGAAGCGTTCGAACAAATCCAAATTGCGGCCGCCTCTCTGCTAGATAGGAGAGACCGTGATGAGATGATAACATGGTGTGCAGCAAAGACAGGGACGATGGAGGATGGAACGGGCCGCGGGACCTCTCTTCACAGTGCCTTTCTGCGCAATACTGTACGCAGGAAGTATTTATCTAAATTGACATTACGTAAGCGTCAACGCTCGTCGGGACCAGAAGCTGACACTTCATTTGTATCATGTAAAAATTGCAGCACATCTACCATCATCACCGCGGTCTTTCTTCCCTCTGGCGCTTCTCATGCTTCACCTTAGATGACTACTCCCGGTGCGACTACTCGAGAACTCATCCAGACGCCATGGATCAGGTGATGGACGGTGGCCGCTTGCCGCTGGAGGAATGGTTCTGGGAGATGCCAGTCTGCACCCGCTGGTGGACTGCAGCTACCGTCTTGACAAGTGCTCTCGTGCAATGTCATATAGTCACACCGTTTCAATTGTTTTATAGTTTTCGAGCGGTCTTCGTCAAATCACAGGTGCGTTTCAATGATTTTGCGACATAAGTACCAGCACTCCAGATTCTCCCTCCGATTAAGTCATGATTATAATGCCAGAATTACTGACTTACCCACTACATCAGTATTGGCGGCTCTTTACTACATTTCTGTATTTTGGACCATTCTCACTCGACTTGCTCTTTCATATATATTTTCTGCAGAGATATGCACGTCTGCTGGAAGAATCATCCGGGCGATCGCCGGCTCACTTCTCCTGGCTCCTTTTCTACGCCATGGCTAGTCTCATAGTCTTGTCCCCTCTGGTCTCCATGCCCTTTCTTGGCCAACCTCTGTCATCGACACTCGTGTACATATGGTCTCGACGAAATCCTGATACAAGATTAAGCTTTCTAGGATTGCTTGTGTTCACTGCACCATATCTGCCTTGGGTGCTGATGGCCTTCAGCTTGTTCATGCATGGCTCCATCCCCAGGGACGAAATCATGGGCGTCGTTATTGGCCACGTATGGTACTTCTTTACGGATGTGTACCCGCCTCTTCACAACGGATCACGGCCGTTAGGTCCCCCCTCGTGGTGGAGGCGACTCTTCGACGGTCGAGGTGCAGAGGAATCAGGGGATGGAATCAATAATGACCTCATCGCTGCAGCGGGTGGAAGAGACGGGGGTGCCCCGAATGTTCTTTAGCATAACTTATGCAAGCGACTTGAATCGCTGCAGACAAATCTCCTGCAAATGTTGCGTTAGTAGGTTAATATAGAATGAAGATCCTTTAGACACAAAAATAGATGCAGTGTGTGACAGCGCGGATTTCGAGCTCCTTACACAACTGTGGGTAGGGATTGCAACGCCGAACACGGAGCGTGTGCGCTTACTGTAGATCAATGAAGAACTTCACCCCGCTAATGACCTCATGGCTGGTGGGTCATCGCAATCGCATTGCAACTATCTTTTCCACATGTAAATCACGATTGCTCATGCTCCTTCCGCCACATCCTCCGAGTCCTTTTTACTCCAAGAACTTTCTATTTCCTCTTCCGCACCAGTGCAGGTCAAGTGTTGCGATGAAGGCATACTTATTCGATAATCTGCCGGCAAGTTCAGATACTTGTGAAAATTCAGCTGCAGTAGGCAAGAGCTAATTTGCGTCATAGGGCGACCAGCGGCTGCCTCACGACTCTGGCCATATCGTCGATACTCAAACACTCGGTCAACTTGGCGTCCTCTATTACCACTTTGCTGACATGGCCGATGTAAATAAGCTAGCAGTGGACCGTGGTTATAAGAATCGGGATGAAATTACTGTATCACCTGAAAAAATGGGTGATATATACGAGGAAAAGGTCAAATCGTTCTTCTATGAACATCTTCACGAGGATGAGGAAATTCGGTACATTAAGGATGGTCAAGGTTATTTCGACGTTCGAAGTAAAAACGATCAGTGGGTTCGTGTGCAGCTTGAGAAGGATGACTTACTAATCCTCCCGGCTGGAATCTATCACCGATTCACAACCGATGAGAATAATGCAAGTCAGCCCTCCCTATTAAAATTCCTTCTGAAACCTTTTCGCTGACCTTGCCGTGTCTGTGGATTAGTTCATTCACGCTATGAGACTTTTTAAGGACGAACCAAAATGGACGCCTTTGAACCGAAGCAGTAAATTAGACCAGAATTCCTTTCGAAAAGAATACGTCTCGCAATTCGTTACACCGTGATAAGCTTAGGTTATTTATAGAGCTCTAGCTAGAGAGAGGGTGGTATAATTCAAGATGAGAATTAGGTTATTTATAGAGCTCTAGCTAGAGAGAGGGTGGTATAATTCAAGATGAGAATTATTTGTTCTAAATGACAGATAAGATGTTTTTCATATTACAAGCAGCCTCGCGAAGTTCGTGTTGCTACGTGGATGTGGCCACATCTTTCAAATATTTGCAGCTCTAAACTAAAATAATTTGTTGGCTTTGCTTCTGATGTGTCCTAAGAATCTTCTTTTTTTTTCTGCTCATTTATCTATGATAGCCATTATTATCATTATTTTTGGCAAACCACCAAAAAAAAAATCCTTCTTTGATAATTCTGTTCTTTTTTTTGGTAATCTTTGAAAGGTAATCGCTATTCTTGTTGTTTTTGTTGTTTTTTTTCTTTGAGCAATTCTATCCTTTTCTTTTCTTTTCCTTGATTATTCTGTTCTTTTTTTTTTATCGACAATCTCAACACAACGCAAAAAGCATTAGTGCAGTGTTCGCAATGCGCTGTCTGGAAAATAATGCGTGGCACATTCTTTTCCCACTAAAAAAGCCCTAGCGTGGAAGAGAAAACTAGGCATTTAATCCACTAAAGCCCTTGTCAAAACGAGAAAAAGGAGCTTATTGAAAACCTCCACGGGGGAGGAAATGCAGTAATTTAGGAAAGAAAAAAGAGTAAAAAAAATTCCTGGTCTCTTCGAAATTTCGAGGGAAAAAAAATCTCTGAGGGAGCACGTACTTCTAGCATCCTCACTTAGAAGAGCCCACGTAAAATGTAATGATGAAAATGATTAAATTAAAATAAAGAAAAAAAAATAAGTGACCGAGCATAAACGTACGGGCACCGCACGGAACAAAGAAAAATAGTAAGTCTTTATATACATGTTACAAACGCGGAATAGCTTATCGCTAGGCCTCCTCTATGGTATATTTACATATGTCGTAAACACCTTTGCTTTTTTCGACCGTGGCATTGCATACTAGAGAGAGGTGTCTAGACAATCTTTGTTCGAGGATGTAGAAACTTGGCCTTCCAAAGAACTCATCAGACATTGGTTTGCGTCATGGCAGACAAAGTAGCTTCCACTCAATCCATTGGACCAAGTCATCGCTCTCTCCAGAACCCAACTGCTACGGTCTCAGTCAAGGTACCGTTCGAGAATGTTTGCATTCTGCCCCAGACGCCGCAACTTATTGCACTGTTATCGTAAGTCCAGCTACTCTAGAGAGTGTGGAAAGACTGCCTTGATGAACCAATCTGATTATTGCCTTTGGACGACGTAGTATGATAAGGAATAAAAGGACCGATCGGGCGGACTTCATCTTCTACTCAAATCGTATCATCAGACTTCTCGTGGAAGAAGGCCTCAATCATTTGCCAGTGATCGAGCATACTATCACCACCCCCGTTGGGCGTACGTACAATGGGTTAATGTTTCAAGGGAAGATATGTGGTGTCTCTATCATGCGAGCCGGGGAGGCAATGGAGCAAGGTTTAAGAGACTGCTGCCGGTCTGTCCGAATCGGCAAGATCCTAATCCAACGAGATGAGGAGACAGCGCAACCAAAACTCTTCTATGACAAATTGCCTGAGGATATTGCTGAACGATGGGTATTATTACTAGACCCCATGTTTGCCACAGGTAAATTTATTAATTCATTGGTGCCTACGCCCAAATAGCGCTTTTCGCTGTTGACACACATTCTTTAGGTGGATCTGCCATCATGGCTGTGCAAGTCCTCAAGGCCCGGGGAGTTCCAGAGGATCACATCCTGTTTTTGAACATCATTGCGAGCCCAGAGGGCGTTGAAAAATTTGCGACCAAGTTTCCTAGTCTGAAGGTCGTCACTGCGTTTGTTGACCAAGTTTGTATCTGTCACACGCCCAAGGCTACGATCTGGAAACAGGCTAACGAATTATTAACACAGGGATTAGACGAGAAGAAGTATGAAAGACCACAATATGTATTGCAGTCCATATGCTAACGCTTGACCAGTTATATCATTCCAGGTCTGGGGGACTTCGGTGACAGATTCTACACAATCTAGATCGTACTTGTGTTGCGATGCATCACACTCTGAAAATCTCAGATCAAGTGGTGCTTTCTTCACGCGCATGAAAGGCGATCACAGGCGGTTTCAGACAGAGACAGAGAAGTTGATATAATGTATTGATGATTTCTGGGACCAGCTCATAAATATTCCTCTTCGTCCGCGATAATTTCATCGCCTTCGTGATAGTTACGCTCGTTGTCATCTTCGGGAAGCCTTCCACTTGACGTTCGTCTCGGTAGCTTCGCTGTGCCCTCGTAGGCCGTGTCTGCCGTGTCCGCCTTCGCTACCGCATCTGCAGATGGTCAGCAATCATTGTCCTCGGGAGGGAGAAAATCAAGATCTTAGCAGGATCTCACCCGCCGCATCCACCCATTCGCCGTAGACGTCGACAGCTGCAGACAGATCTACAATTCAGGATGTTGTTAGCAGGGACGATGGAAGGAAGAACGTTCCCATGGAAGGAAGAATAGTCAGTATAAGTGACGAACAATTCACGGCGCATTGAAATTTTTGACCGCAGATTCGACAACTAAGTTGCCCAACACCAGCTCTTCTGTCAAGTTTGACGCTAACAGACTTTTCGTGGTTGCAGAAGAGACAGGTAAATGTTGTTGGCAGAGGGTCGGCCTAGTGATTAAGTCAGACAGCACACACTATGTTTGACGGATGATGGATAGATGCACGACCTTCTTGGGTCCCATTGGCTTTCGCGATGACTTCTTGCGCTTCCCCATTATGCATTTGCTTCGGGATCACATGTATAATGCGTCAAGAAAGCTGGCAGTTGTGAAAGGTTTACGTCGGTTATGCCTCGCTTCCAGACTTTGATAACGAAAGTGTCTAGCTAGAGATGTCGGTTGGTCTTATCAGGGCTTATCGATAGAGCATAATTGAACCGAAAGCCAACCGTGGAATGACGCTTCTACCAATAATGGCGTGAGCTATATAACTCGCAATCATTGCACCCCGCAGTGCCACTCACCGAAAACTAAACGCCGGGATTCCTTAGGCCTCGAATGGTCAGGGATGGTAGAAATTATGATTCGAACTCGTAGAAAGCCGGTCTGTCTCTCACGTCATCCATTATTACTACATGACCCGAAGAGGCTCTGCTGCCTGGTATTTGTGCATGCACAAATGACGACTGGGCTCGGCCAATCAGTACCAAGACATACTCAGGAAACGACAGCTATGAGATAAGGCGCTGGCTGAAATGAGTGAAGCTGAATGCATAGCCGCCACCGGCTTGGTCGAACCCACCTGGATGCATGCTGTACCTCGACCTAACGTTACCGGCTATCTACCTGGGAAAAAAAAGGGGACCTACCGAGGTTGGCTTCTCGCTGCCGTCTTCCCGATGACCCAAGAAGCTCCTCGCCCACAAAGTGATATAGATCCTACCAGCCACTTACCCCCATCATTGTTCTAGTTTCTACATTTGACTACCATCAATCGCCTGCACTAGACTTAAGGCAACAGTGTATGACAATGGCCGCAGGATCTTCCGACCCCGCCGTGTTAGAAGCACTTTATGACATTCAGCAGACCCAGTCCCAATTACTCAGCGCAATAGCTTCTTTGCCTGGAGGGGGAAATCTTGGGGCATTCACGTCTGCCAGAGCTCTCTCGCCATCCGTGATCAACGATGAGGTCGATGAAAATGCTAGAATTTTGGTTGACCAGAACGCGGCAGCAGGATTGCCAGGTGGTGCCGACGGTGGTACCGCTCAATCGCTGAATCGTACTGTGTCGAGCCCACAGTCTGGTTTCACGTCTCGCATCATACTCACGTAAGCGCATTCGATAGGGCCTAAGATGCTCAAGATCTCTAAAATGGGCCTTCAGGACATACCCAAAGCAGATCGGAATTCAACCCGTCCCTCTGGACTGGGGTAATGCAGACCCGTCCAAGCGTGGTCCAGTTGTTGTCTCACGATCCCCCACTTCTATAAGACGTCGCAATGGTCTGTGCCTGTCATCTCACTTCAAAATGATAGACGGCAGATGCTGATATTCATTTGGGGGGCGGCGAGTAGCTATCGGAGGTGAGTGTCGAACGACTTCAATCGCAGGAGTATTGCTGACATCCCTCTCCCTGTCACGAAATTTTTAGCTCAGTAAGACTTGTCCTCATTTTTGACCGCGAGGTGACTGACCTTCACTGATTATCTTATAGCGGAGGGTCATATGCGATTTATTACGCTCTGGCTGTCGCCAGTCGGGAGCTCGACGTGGATCACAGGCAAGTGATACCAAACACCATGCAATATTGTTTCTCATGATGCTGATTCGCCAGGCCGGACTTCACCAATACGGAACCTGCTGTCCAAATCGGCCCCTTTCCTAACTGGGGAGATCCTCGGAAGATTGTTGCGATTGACCCCTGGGGGCACATAACTCCATGGATATTCAAAAATATTATGGACCAAGAGCATGGTTTGTCATCTGCTTCATACACACACAGCTTGCTTAAGTAACAGGTACTAGTCGATCTGCGACCGACGATCGCCATCACAAAAGCACACATGAAGGTATGCCCTACCGGTTTCAGCGGACCACTTATATTGGCCCTCGACTGAATTTCTCAGCTCCCGGAACTCGAAGAAAGTGTCAAAATGGGGCGACTGTAAGTTTAAAGACCGCGCAGGATCACGTCGTGTCAGGAGTAACAGGCTGTCCATAAAGTATTCCCGACGGCAAAGTCTGCCTGAATGGTCTAGGCGAGCTTGCCGTCACCAAATTCGCCGTTGAACCGGTAAGCTCGTGAATTAGATCGTTTAACATGGGAGGAAAAGCATCTGATATGCCCCAGGTTTGGTATCTACCAGGTGTTGCACAGAGGTTCGGCATTGGTGAGTGCATGATCACTTTTAACGGAAGGAAGGAAACCTGCGCTGACATCATAGCAGACGAGGCAACCCTTCGTCGATCTCTCTTCGAGCATACGGGTGGCAGCTACCCCGAGGTTTGTGATCGTTGTCCTTGTAAGACTGGTCTTGGCTGATGAAGTGCAGCTGATTACCCGTGGAGACATTAAAGTCTTTCTTCCTCCCATAGGTGAACCCTAGACCCGCTACACTATCTCAAGGATTTGAAGTACTGACACGTCAAAGGCGGTTTGACGGTCTATTGTTTTGGAGACCCAGACAAGATGTCTGATGAAAACGTCCGACTATCCCTACGTATCCACGACGAGGTGAGCTTTTGTCTATACACTTCCCTCAAATCTCGCTAATGAACACAGTGCAACGGAAGCGATGTGTTTGGCTCCGATATTTGTACATGTCGCCCTTACTTGATATTCGGCATCGAACAGGCTGTCAAAGAGGCACAGAACGGAGGAAGCGGGGTGGTAATCTACTTCAGAAAAGAAGGGAGAGCACTGGGCGAGGTGACCAAGGTAGGATTGCAAATCATTATACTCCACTTCTCACGCCTCATTTGAATGATCTCTTCGTGAGTATATGAGCTGACAGATGCATGCTATTCAGTACTGTATGTTTTCTGTTTCTTGTTCCTTTTGGGAACCTTTTGGGAAGAGGAATCACATGGTCATGCACGACCTTCTGATCGGTCTTCTGATAAACTTACAGTGGTCTACAATGCCCGCAAGCGTGGAGAGGATCGGGCCTCGGATTATTTTCTGAGGACGGAAAACATTGCTGGAGTGAAAGACATGCGCTTCCAAGCCCTCATGCCAGACATCCTGCATTGGTTGGGCATCAAAAAGATTGATAGAATGCTAAGCATGAGCAAGTGCGTATCCCCAATTACCTTTCTACGGAGCACCGCGTAATGATTCGACAGCATGAAGCACGACGCCATCGTTGGCCAGGGGTAAGTTCAGATCGGCTCGCCTTGCCTGTGCACCTTGGTCAACATTGTCTCGAAACTAAGTCGCAGACAGCATTCCCATCTTGAGTCGGGTTGAGCTTCCCGAAGAGTTGATCCCTACCGATTCCAGAGTCGAGATTGACGCGAAGATAACTGCTGGTGAGTTGGCCACGCGGATAATTGCGTCCGTGTGCTAAAAAAGATAGGTTACTTCACTGCTGGTAAACGCCTTACGGCCGAAGAACTCCAATCCGTACAGGGGCGGATGTGGGAGGAGTAAGTACTTCCGAACCTTCTTCAACAAACGAAGCTAAATACAGGCTTGTGACAGCATCGATCATTAAGTCTCCGTTGTAGCGTGGTATCCAATGCAGTCGAAGCAAAGCCAAATGAGGAGCCAAGAAGGAGTTTGACCATTAGTATTGATCGGAATTCGGCGTGCAGAGAATAGTTATAGTTTTCATAACCGCAATGCACGGCTCGACTTGAAAACTCGTCAAGTTGAATCTAGCTGATGCAGATGAGAAGAGGTTTATGCACTAGTCTCACGAGGATGTTTCCCAGAATGAACGACTTTGCCATCCCTACATCGACGAGCGCCAAGAGTGAGCTGCCACGGAAATCGCTCCTTGCGGGGGCAGCATTATGTTCATTTCTCGAAATGCTGCGGCAGCTTCGGCTTGCTAGGTCATTACGATGTCCATCGTAAGCTGCTAGTGATCGCCCTGTTTTCGATAGATTTGGAATTCTGCTTCGAGCGACAAATAAGATGTGTTTGAAGTTGTTAGTATTGTACAGGCATTGGACAGAGACAAGGCCTAGTATCGCGCTGCTTTGTCGACACTTTCCACAGGCGAAGCTACAGCTTGCGAACTAATTGGCAATTTTTTGTAATTTTACCTTGCCAGTACCCTGACGCCACCTGGGTGAGATTCAGGGACGCTCCTCAAAGAAAATGAAATGCGGAATTCGCCAAGAGTGTGCAGGTGAGAATGCTCTCTCTTTGAGAAATTCTCTCTTTGAGAAATTCTCTCTTTGAGAAATTCTCTCTTTGAGAGTTATTTACTATGCTTGGCCTTGTCAGCCTGGGAGAAATGCTCCGTCAGGCACTTCAGACGTTTACGAACGCCTCTGTGTTGCTAGAACGCCGAAATCTGCTCCGGTGCGACTATTTGACACGCCGTATTGTTATGCATGTCGAAGGGATTGGGGCAATGGTGGCCTGGAACATAATCCAGCCTTAGCTCGAAGCTTCTTGCATTATAATTTATTTCTGAGCTGGCATTGAAAATTCAGCGTCGATCGACCTTGCACCCTCCGACTTAGTTAGCATTGCAAGAGAGGAAGTTCTGGCTGGCCAATGATCAATCACGTGGAGGAAATGGTCAGAGCTTAGAGACGCGGGATAAGGAAGAATGATAGTCCGATTACTCATTGCTGCCCTTAGGCTCGGGCTCGCTTAGCCCCAATCAGGTGCACACAAAATCCACACTTTTTCTTGCCCCTTCCAACTTTTCCAGCGTGCAAGAGGTTCTTCCAACTGTGCGTACATCAGCCAGCAATCATGGCGGTTGGAAAGTAAGTATGCCCTTATTGCGCTTCGATTCACGCCGTCGTCTAACGGTTATCAGGAACAAGAGACTCTCTAAAGGCAAGAAAGGTCTGAAGAAGAAGACCGTCGACCCTTTCTCTCGCAAAGATTGGTACTCGATCAAAGTCAGTCACAGAAGACCACTGCATAATTCGTAACGGAAGCTAACACTGCTCAAGGCTCCAAGTTCTTTCAGCATTCGAGAGTGAGTCCAAAGAAACCAAGGAACATGTGATTGCGATTGATGGCGACTAAATACAATATAGCGTTGGCAAGACATTGGTGAACCGCACTACCGGTCTCAAGAATGCGAACGACGCTTTGAAAGGTCGGATTGTCGAGGTCTCGTTGGCGGACCTACAAAAAGACGAAGAGCATTCTTTTCGGAAAGTGCGTCTTCGCGTCGACGAGGTTCAAGGCAAAAACTGCTTAACCAACTTTCACGGTCTCGATTTCACATCCGACAAACTTCGGTCTCTGGTCCGTAAATGGCAGACGCTCATTGAGGCCAACGTGACCGTCAAAACAACGGATGACTACCTCATTCGTCTCTTTGCCATCGGTTTTACGAAGCGACGGCCCAATCAGATTAAGAAGACCACCTACGCCGCGTCATCCCAGATCCGCGCGATTCGACGCAAGATGACCGACATCATCCAACGAGAAGCTTCGAGCTGCACCCTGACCCAGCTCACGTCGAAGCTGATTCCTGAGGTGATTGGTCGTGAAATTGAAAAGTCCACGATTGGCATTTATCCTCTGCAAAACGTATGATATTTCAGATGAGAAAGTTACGATCTTGGTGACCTGCTGACATGCTTCAGGTGCACATTCGCAAGGTGAAACTCTTGAAAGCTCCGAAGTTCGACCTGGGTGCCTTGATGGCTTTGCACGGAGAGTCTGGGACGGACGACCAGGGCCAGAAAGTCGAGCGGGAATTCAAGGAGAGAGTCTTGGCTGAGGTTTAGAAGCATGATGTACCAAGAAGCATGTACCAAAGCGATGGGGCGCTTTCCTGTCGGTGCTTTCTGTCCTTGCCATCCATCAGTATTTTTACGCGATAAAATACGGTAGGCGGTCAAATCAGGCGGCTGCTCACACACAGAGCGGTCTAAATCTTAGGACTTAAAGGACCCACTGAATTCAAATATGCCATGCTATGAAGTACTCTACCCGACTTTCAGAAACTCACGCACTAAGCACACCTCTTTCAAACCACGCCTGTGGAAGCTGAGGCGATTGTTGCTGAGTCCCAAATCTTTGCAATAATACAATATATGCCCCATTGGTGTAGTGGTCACACACCTTGGCAGGCCCGCGCGCGCATGCAGGGCGGTCGGTTCGAATCCGGCGGGAGGCATCAAATATGACCTGATATCCACTGCAACCCACTGAAAAACCACTGTTTGGCACTGCACACCGGGCTATAGGGCGTTTTAGGGGAGTTTCACGGCTACTATACTTTGCCCCCTATTTCCCTATAGAAGGCCCTTTGCCCTGAAAAAATCTCAGGGCTTCTAGGATTTAAGTACAAAGGTAATTCTACCTTGGCAAGTAGCTTAGCAAACCCAAATCAGGTGAAATCCCTTGCATAAATAATACAATGTATGACGGTCCGGACGTTCACATGATGATCGAAATCTCTTCCTCTACATGACATGCTGTATGTGGACGAAAAATTCGTGCATCTCCATGACATCACAATCGCCAAACGGGAGGATACCATGGTTTGCTGAGAAACGTCGTCATAATCTCAATCTTCCTGCAAGAACTCCACGACAGCTATCAAATTTTCCCAAATTAGTCTGCCCATATGAGGAAAATGGATCGATAGAATCTCAAAGCCTACCTTGTCGAAATGCCTCGGGTTGCTCCGAGATGAGCCAATGTCCAGCCTTAATATTGGCCAGTCGAAATAGCGGAAAGAATTCTCCGATGAGTGGAAGCACATCGTCCGCAACATATGGGCTCCTTGTGCCACGAACGAAGAGACAGCGTTTTTGGAAACAATGTTCTCGTGGATTTTTGTATGGAAAGTCACCAAGGCTAGGAAGAGATTTGCGGAGGATCTCTAGTGGGATACGAAACTTCTGGACACTTCCACCCGTGGGTTTATACAAGTTCCCCAGTAAGAACTGTCTTATAGGCAGGGACTGTGAAATCGTCAGTAAACATTCAATGAGTCGTGAAGTGGACCTCGAGACCTCTTCATAATCCCTCAATATGGCGTCGGCTTCAGCTTGTCGTGTGACATTGGCATTCTGGACGTTCTTCATGCCCTGAATGTACTTGAGGAAATCATCATGGAGAGCCATGTCCACGGGGGCATTATCCACTGCGACAAAATCTGACACGATGGACGGAGATCGAAGAGCAAGGGTCATGGCTGTTTTAGCTCCCCTGACATCCAGCAGATTGTTAGCCACTCTACTCTTTTGTCGTTTTCTTTTCTTTTTTATGCGTCATTGGATTTGACTTGATAAGCATACATGGAATGTCCTATGATTGTTGGGGTTTTCAACTTGTGTTCTTCGATGAAGGCCGCAACGTCCTCCGCCATAGCAAGATAATCGTGTCGGGTATCGTGTGGAGATTCGCCATGGTTCCTTAAATCCTGCAGCAAAGCGGCAAATTAAGACCCCTTGTTCGTGAAATTTGGCTTCATGATACTCACGATGGCAAACACATACCTCCCCAAGTCCCGTGACAGGGCCCTGTGTCGTAAAGTCAGCCATCATTTGCTTGACCTGATCGCTGGTGAGTGATTTACTTGCTGATACCCCGATTATTCTTCTTGGATCCGAAGAGTCCATGGAGGAAAAGAATCGGAGAAATTTGTGCCTTTGTTTTGGGCTTCACTGGTTCGTGTAAGTCATAAACAAGGGGGCCCAGAGCTCTTGGACTTGATGCTGAGGAAAAGTCAACCCAGATTGCTGCTGACCGAATGCATCTTGGTCGAAAGCTCGGCATGCAAGCCTGGACAATGAAAGCGAGGCCCATATCCTCGCTTGAGTAATAGGACTGGCGTCTGGATTGTCGGCGAGAAGCCACTGCTGAATGCGAATCCTCGGTGCTCCTGGTCTCACTGAGGTGAGTCGGATTAGCCAATAGAGGCGGCACACCCCTAGTTTTTCGAACGTAAATTCCTTGTGCGTTTACAGAGCAAACACCGCGGTGTGGAATGATTGAAAGTTGAGCGGCACGTCTTTCGGTACATGAATGCTGCGTCTTTGGTTCTGGGAGCTGCTCGTAGGATGGATGCGCGTTACAAAGGTCAGGTGCATGTGCACCCAGCGACAAACAAGGCTTCTTCTGCCAATAGGCGACGGTGTCGTGGGGCTTAGCCACCGAGGCAGTCCACAGCTGCTGCAATCTGGTTAGCCCCTCCCTGGCTCCCACTATCTCTACCCTGCCTTTCAATTGGACATCGTGTCTGGTTCCATTTTCGTCTATTACCAGTGGATGAAAGACCACGTCGGACAAGAGCCACGACAATCACTCGCCAGTCGAACTTCTTCTCGATCAAGCAGGATGGATTTCGATGCGCTCAAAGAGCAATGGGGCGAAGTGGAAGAGCGGGATGGTGTCCGTCTGAGTTGGAATGTTTTTCCAAGCACACGAATGGTAAGTTGCATGATACGCGCGCACTTTTTTCTTGAACAACATTACTGAACACTGCTTTCAGGAAGCATCCAGGCTGGTCGTCCCGATAGGAGCGCTGTACACGCCTTTGAAAGAAAAGCCGGATACACCCCTCCTTCAATTCGAACCCGTAACTTGCAAGCAGCCTTGCCGCTCAGTGCTCAATCCTTTCTGGTGCGTACCAAATCTGTTCTGCTGCAGCACTACTCGGAACGAAACAAAAAGGAACTTTGGGACAACTTCTACGATTTCAATCAGCTTCTCGGACGTATTCTAATCTCTTTGCAGTCAAGTTGACGTCCGGGCACGCGTGTGGATATGTCCTTTCTGTCTCTCGAGAAATCAGCTACCTCCCCACTACAAGGATATCACAGCCAACGCCATTCCCCCAGAACTACATCCAGCTAATACGACGATTGAATACCGCTTATCTCGACCGGCTCCTGCCCCGCCGATATTCCTCTATGTGGTTGACCTATGCCAGGAGGAGGATGGCTTGTCTTCGTTGAAAGAATCCCTTGTAATGAGCTTGAGCTTGTTGCCTGAAAACTCCCTTGTGGGTTTGATTACATTTGGCACAATGGTACGGACTAGATTTGACAGATTCGACCCAAGGCCTCCGCTTATCTCTTGTTGTACAGGCTCAGGTTCATGAAATTGGATACGAAGGTTGTGCAAAATCCTATGTCTTTCGAGGCAGCAAGGACTATTCTGCCAAGCAAGTGCAGGAAATGCTGGGATTATCAGCTTCAGGAATACGCCCTGGCGCA
Organism: Hypocrella siamensis; assembly: GCA_000731825.1. Classification (NCBI taxonomy): domain Eukaryota; kingdom Fungi; phylum Ascomycota; class Sordariomycetes; order Hypocreales; family Clavicipitaceae; genus Hypocrella; species Hypocrella siamensis. The sequence continues at coordinate 14,990 of JMQE01001478.1, read as the reverse complement.
CAGGCGCAGCCTGGACGCCCACTGCCCATGGGTCCAGCGTCCAGATTTTTGCTTCCCGTTCAACAAGCTGAATTCACCCTTACGAAAGCTCTCGAGTCCCTGCAAAGAGACCCTTGGCCCACGGCCAACGATCGTCGAAATTTGAGATGCACTGGAGTTGCCTTAAGCGTGGCTATCGGATTGATGGAGTCCTCTTTCCAGAACGCCGGGGGCCGTATCATGCTTTTTGCTGGCGGACCTGCAACTGAAGGTCCAGGCATGGTGGTAGGCCCCGAGCTTCGTGAGCCAATACGATCTCATCACGATATCGACCGTGATAATGTCAAGTATTACAAGAAAGCCTTAAAGGTCGGTCTTTGTTTGATCTTGGCAGTGATGGTCACTGACGTCTCGCTATCTTACAGTTTTATGACAACCTGGCGAAGAGGACGGCGCACAACGGTCACATTATCGACATATTCGCTGGTTGCCTAGACCAAGTGGGCTTGCTCGAGATGAAAGGTCTCTGCAATTCCACAGGTGGCCATATGATTCTGACGGACAGCTTTACATCGTCCATGTTCAAGCAATCGTTCATTCGCATCTTTGAAAAAGACGGCGATGACAACCTTCTGATGGGCTTCAATGCAGTCCTGGAAGTGCTGACCACCAAGGAACTCAAAGTCACTGGTTTGATCGGTCATGGTATTTCACTCAACAAGAAGTCGGTGTCCGTGGGAGAAACAGAATGTGGTATCGGAAATACCTGCTCATGGAAGATGTGTGGGATCGATCCGCAAGCAAGTTACGGTATCTACTTTGAGGTCGCAAGCCAGGGCCCGACAACTCATCAACAGGCTCCACAAAAAGGCATGATGCAATTTTTGACGTATTACCAGCACTCTTCCGGTCAGTTCCATCTCCGGGTGACGACGGTTGCTAGAACCCTTAGTGGTCCTGCTGGAGATCCAGCAATTGCTCAGTCATTCGATCAAGAAGCTGCGGCGGTGCTCATGTCTCGAATCGCGGTATTCAAGTCTGAAATCGATGATGGTCCTGATGTGCTTCGATGGGTCGACCGAATGCTTATCCGTCTCTGCTCGAGATTCGCCGACTACAGAAAAGACGATCCCTCATCGTTTCGACTAGAGAAAAATTTCACTTTATATCCTCAGTTCATGTTTCATCTTCGAAGAAGCCAATTCTTGCAGGTCTTCAACAATTCGCCCGATGAAACTGCATTTGATCGTCATGTTTTGAATCATGAAGACGTGGGGAATTCTCTCATTATGATACAACCTACTTTGGATTCATACACCTTTGATCAGGAAGGTGGACAGCCTGTTCTTCTAGACTCAGCCTCGATTCAACCCACGCACATTCTCCTTCTGGACACCTTTTTCCACATCTTGATTTTTCACGGAGAAACTATTGCCGAGTGGCGAAAGGCTGGATATCAAGACCAAGAAGGATACGAGAACTTTGCTGCTTTACTAGAGCAGCCAAAAGAGGACGCGAGGGTAAGTTCACCTACCTTTATGCTGCGATTTGGGAGTAACAATCTCTAGGACCTCATCACCGATCGTTTTCCCTTGCCTCGATTCATCGTTTGTGATGCGGGTGGCTCACAGGCCCGCTTTTTGCTTTCCAAGTTGAATCCGTCGACTACGCACACTACAGGACCGTATGGCGGCGCCGGAGCCGCTTCGGCCCAGACCATCTTCACCGATGATGTGTCATTGCAAACCTTCATGGATCATTTGATGAAGTAAGTCTTGGTGGCTTCTCTAATTCTGTCTTGATTACTAACACCATACTTTCTTTGTGAACTAGACTAGCCGTCAGCGGAACAAACTAGGCGAGCTGGTCGAGAACTTACCAAATGATTCCACAACCACGATGGCACGAAGCTTTTGCACAACATCTTACGCTTTGGCTGGGTCCCAGAGGATGCAGCCCTCGATCTATGCATCGACGTCATCATCGAAAAGATCAGCTCTACAGGTTGTTTGTGGATGACTCAAATCTTGTAGCAATGTCCACGAGGTGTCCTAAGAAATGGTCAATTGTGTTGCATTTGCTCATCTTCTCGACGTCGTGCTAGTTTCTCAACTAGCGGCTTGTTGATGGGCTATCCATGTGCTCAATCTTCTAGAACCCTTAAATCTTGTCGAGCTATTTCAATCCCTCTAATCTGCGGGCGTCATCGTGAAAGGTAGCACGGGCTTTTGGAGAATTTGCCCTTGACTGGTTCAGTGATCTTGCCTCAAAAAGGAACAAGGCTATTTACTGGTGGGGCGATGCAGCCGTACTGGCTTCTCGTCAACCCAAGCTCAATGCATATGAGGTCACATGATCTTACCGGGGTCCCGGTTTTCTTTACGAATGTTAGGGCAGCAATCACACTTGTGCACGCACTTTTCGCTACCCCAATTGGCTCAGAATTCTGATTCGACTCAATTGATCCCTTTTTTTCTTTTTGGCACGCAAACCACGAGCCTCTGCCATCGACGTCAAAATGCGTAAGTCTGATAGTTTCTGGGCAATTCTCGCTTTGTACCTTATTAACAGCCTCACAGCTCCCAAGTTTGACCCTAATGAGATCAAGATCATGTTCGTCATGCCCAGAAGAAATTCAATAGCGACGAAATAACTGATTTAGCCGCTTCAGTCACCTTCGAGCCACCGGAGGTGAGGTCGGTGCTTCTTCTGCCCTGGCCCCAAAGATTGGTCCATTGGGTCTGTCTCCTAAAAAGGTCGGAGAAGACATTGCCAAGGCTACTGGTGACTGGGTAAGCACATCTTCTGACCAATGTGTTGGCATGGCTGACAAGCAAAATAGAAAGGCTTGCGCGTAACTGTGAAGCTCACGATTCAGAATCGTCAAGCTGCCGTGTCTGTTGTCCCAACTGCCTCTTCACTCATAATCAAGGCTCTCAAGGAGCCACCACGAGACAGGAAAAAGGAGAAGAACATCAAGCACAATAAGTCTGTCAGCCTCGATGAAATCGTCGATATTGCGCGAACGATGCGATATAAATCATTCGCCAAAGACTTGAAGGGCACGGTGAAAGAAATCCTAGGGACTGCATACAGTGTTGGGTGTCAGGTCGATGGCAAGGCTCCCCAGGCCATTATCGAAGGCATTGACAACGGTGACATTGAAGGTATGCCCAGATTTGAAGGCAGTGCGTTCTTCTTGTACTCCTATCGCTGACAGATCCCCAGTCCCCGAAGAGTAGATTGTCCCCTCGTTGGCAGATCAAGATAGTGTACACAGGAACACTTGGAGACGTTTTTATGCGAACGATGACTGGCTGCACTAATCGTCACTTATCTTGATCATGCTATATGGGTCTCTGTCGAATCATGGTGCGCGACCCGTGACAGTGTTGGCACACGTAGGCCCTCGACTACACTCTGAAATTTACCAATTTGCACCGTGGTTCATTTCAATTTTTGTTCGAGGGAGAATAATTATTCGACCCTCTACTCACTGCGACACCCAAGCAACATCAGTGGATGGGCGTGGCAGTCCATGAAATTGGCCGACATGATAGTTCCTACCTCCGCCGGGGGGATTGTTTTACTGGTGACAACCGGGTGACTTTCAGCTATCTTGCTGTCACTTTTTCACGAAGCGGACTTCATGTGCGAACCAACTAATGAGGAGCTTCTATCTCTTCGTTCTTCACGCATGCATCTGTCACTTCTGTGTTCTTCGGCGTCAGACTCTGTAATTTCCAATCTTATCTAATGAACTGCCTGCAATTGTAGCATTGTCCGCGATCTCGGTGTGAATCACCCTGCACGGGGTTCCGGGGGGGCCTTTGTCTTGGAAAATTTGTTCTCGCGTCATCCCAGTTGATTGGGGACGTATACGCCCCGTCTCTGTTTTGCATGGCAAGTTGAAGGGCAGGATAGCATTTAATGTCCTAGTAGAACACATCTGCATATATGCCTGACTTTGCCAACAGACGTCTTGACTTCCTCAACTATTGCTTATTTGCCACCCTTTTTGTCGGTGAGCAGATTGACCTATTTACTTACTTTTGTGATTGCTGGGTGTATCAGTTTACGGAACTGGATCCAATTTGCGCCCCGTACCGGTTGGGCGCCCCGTACCGTGTGGCTTGATCTTGCAAATCCGACCAAGCTGCCAAAAACCAAGTCGCTGTCATTACTGATAGGTGATGCTGCCTCGTACGGCAACGCCATTCGTGACGGCATTGTCTACTGCTCCGTGGCCTTGCATTCTATGCGCTTATTTGTTATGAATTTCTGCCGGTCTGGAAGAAGGGTGTCTCGCTTGGTGCCGCCGTGGGAGAAATAGGATCGTCAGTCACATCTCGGGGTTCAGGATACGGTTATACTTCTCGGCCCCTTCGAACATCAATTACTGTGGTGACTTGATCGGATTTCTCTGCATAATATTGATTCATGCCCGCGTGAGAAACTACCTATGTTCCTACCGGTCCATCAGCCTGCCGAGCAAGTGTACATATACTTATGTATGTACATACATACCAGAGGTGCCGCTCAGGTGCTTAGGGTAGGTAGATTCACCCAGTAGATTACACATGAAATATGCATGCCCATATATGTATATATGTATGTATGTATTGACATAGGTACGCACCTATGTATGGCGCGCCACCCCTGTTTCCGGTCAGAACTGGTCAGAACTCGATAGTTCTAGTAAATTAAAGGTGCTCTTATAGGACATATTTAGATATTCGGCAAGAGTGATTGGGGCTTTCGGGTCTCGTTCTAAAAAGTCGGTTATCACCAAAAAAAGGGGTTAGGTGCGTAGGTACCTGTCTGTAATCGAACCCTCCGAGCTCCACCGCCTCGCTCGCGCCACATCCTTCGCCACAAGTAATATGACGAAACCAACGTCATTCTTCACGTATCATTGACCAACACGGGTTGAGCGACGTCAGTGCAATTCACTGAGCCGGAAGCTCCAACTCCATTCATGCCATGCCATGCCTCGACGAAGAGACGCGATCATTCGTTGAAAATCAAGAAAGTGGCATGCGGCATACCTCGAAGCTATCATTGCATCGCCCTCGCAATCGACTTTGGGAGCCACCTCCTCGGAGTGCATCTCGACTACTTTACTCCGACTGCCTTGCGTCGAGCTCCAAAGCATGACCGAACTCTGACTTGCGAGCTAATGCTCATCAAAACTAAAAATCCAGTGGACCAGAGCTCAGGCGCCATTTGCTGAGAACATGCTACCGGTGCCGCAGATATCTCCTGGTGCGGTATCAAACCCCCAAACCTTTGATGCAAGACCAACTCCATACGACCAGGAAGGGCGTGATCGCAATCTTCTCAACCCATGGAAACTCATCTCGTCAAAGAGACGTTCCCTTCCGATCCGAACGTCTCATTATTCGAATGAACAAGTCGCCTCATCCCCTTCCCACCATGCCTCCACGACGCCAGAGCACAGCCTGCGCAGGAAGACCCCAGGCGGTACAATCATCTCCGGATATGATGGCTCGTTTACTCAGGCATGTCCCAACTTACCTCCATCAAAGTACACAATCCTTCCAGCGTCGCTCAAACCTAGAGGCTATCCTTGGCCAGGCCCAGTATTAGGATCTACTCAACAAGATCGGGGCCAGCCTTTTAGGCCACACAGTGGCGAACAAGGCTCAAGGCGCGCGGGGACTTCTTCATCTCCCGCATGGGCTTACAACGATGCATACTCCTCTGCAATCTACGACGCCCTCGGGCTCCATCGAAATCACCCTTTCCACGAAGAGGCAACCCAACATCCCAATATCGACCAGCCAGTCCTCCGAGCACACGAGCAAAACGTCCGAGCCTTTTGTCCGCCGCCCGCCGCCATCAGCAGTCCCCTTCTTTCCGGACATACTGGCTGGCAATTAGAATCGCCACCAAGGGATTGCCGACAACACAGAGCAACCTCTCATTCGACCATCTACGACACAAGGTTGGATACTCCTTCTGCCCTTGGTCCTTCTCACGATACCATGAGTCAAGTCCATCTGGACTATATCGGGAATCATTTGGTGCCTACGACGGTCAAGATGAACCCACAAAAGTTGTATCAGTCTACTCAGCCATATCGAGACATCAGCTCCCTGCATTCTCCTCAAAGGACAAGCTCGTATGGCCAGTTCTTCTCCTTGCAAACGGCGCTTCAGCACTCACATCAGTCATATATCAATTTGCTTTCATTCTTGCACGCCAATGGGAAGACTCATCCGACACTGAAAACGCCAGGAGCATTTGATTCACACAGTCTTCCTGCATATCCCAAACCACCACAGCTGCCGACTTTAGCCAAATTCATTGGCGCCGATGTTCTTGTTCCAAGTATGTCTATCAATGACGTTGCATTCAAGTCACCCGCACAAGCAAGGAACCTGGACCTCGACAGCGGCCATCGGCCTCATCACATTTCGACATTTCACAATGTCGTGTCGCGGACCGATATTAATGCCCATGTCCGGCCGCACCAACCCGTCGCATCCAATTCGGATTCCATAGTTTGCAATGGAAAAAACACAATGTCAGAAACGCCCGTCGCGATCTCGAATGCGTTGTGCTCACTTGAGGCCTTGAAGTTTTTCTGTCACTCGTGTGATTGGAAGTGGGTCGAAGGAGCACTCTTAGGAGGTTGCCTTCACTATGGCTTAGAACAGTATGAGGATGCAATTGAGTGGTTCTCAAAGGTCATTTCCCTGGACTCGAGGTAAGGCATCTCGATTTGTGGATAACCGATTGTTGATGTGTCTAATGCGGCTGGACTTTAGTCACGTCGAGGCCATAACACATTTGGGCGCGGCCCAATATTGCATTGGTCACCAGGATGAAGCTGAAAAAAACTGGTTGATAGCCATCAAGCTGCAGCCTGATTTTCTGGATGCCACTGAACATCTTGTAAGCCACTTATACAAGAATCGCAGCAGAGAGGCTATCGAGGTGATAGGCTTTGTCCAGCAATCATTGAGGTTCGAGGCAGATGATCCGAACGCAGCTCGATCTCAGAAGTCTTCGATGAGTTATCTGCATGATGATTCATGTACGATGACTTTCCATCCCACAAGCAACCAGGATTCGCTCAGTGGAGCATTTGACAATGACACCGGATTTGCTTCTAGTGGTTACAGACTTCATGGTCGGGACAATGGCAGGATTTTAGCACTTGTGCATGCGAAAGCCACGATGCTCTACAGCCGCAAAGAGATCGAGCTCGCTTCAGAGAATTTTCAAGAAGCTGTCTTGATCAGCGTCGGAAGACGAGTTAGCAGTATACAGGAGCTCGTTGGCCGCATACGCTCCGCACTGCTCCCGCAAGGCCTTGAACGCGTGAACAACGATCAAACGACTTCGCTGCTTAAACCTCTCATGCTTCCCCCCGAAAGGGCCCTTCACACGGCCCGTCTCGTTTTCGGGCGCGGTGGCGAGCTGCCGGGGCTCTATTTCCTTCGGGGTGGGATGTCCAAGGGAGCAGCCGTGCAGACGGCAAGCAACTCGCTGCTATCCCTGGCCAAAATCTTACAAGATGCCGTGGCCAGTGGTAACGCAGCTTCATGCTTGTTCAGTGGCTCGTCGCAAGTGGGCGACATCCTTTCCCTATACTACTTATCGCTTTCTCTTCAGGAAAGTCCATCGACAGCCAACAATGTTGGCATCCTCTTAGCCGGGATCCAGCAAGCCAACGTCACTTCAGCCAGTGCACCTGCGAAAGGCTCCCCTCTGGCTGTCATGCCCGGGGTTGTTCCAGGCAGCGGGCTTGCCTTGGCTCTGGCATACTACAAGTACGGTTTATATCTTGATTCGAACCATGTACACCTACACACGAATCTTGGCAGCTTGCTGAAAGACGTCGGCCAGCTGGATCTTGCGATTCATATGTATGAACGTGCAGTATCGTGTGACGGTACTTTTGACATTGCTTTGACAAATCTCGCCAACGCTGTGAAGGACAAGGGACGGATTCATGACTCCATCATCTATTATCGTCGTGCTGTCAATGTGAACCCCAGATTTGCGGAAGCTGTTTGTGGTCTCTTTACAGCGCTCAATTCAATCTGCAACTGGCACGGCCGCGGCGGCGTCATGCTCGAATCTGGCAGATACGACAGGTGGCACGTCGATGGTGACGGAAAGCTTGTCGATGTTCATACCGCTGCTTGCGGAAGCGGCCTCACCAAGCGCGTTGTCGACATAGTCGCCCAGCAACTGGGAGAGGCATCTCAATGGGGAGTCGGTATCTTGCAAGACGCTTTCATAGAGGCATTGGCGAAACAATTGCAATGCTGCTGTCGTGATCCCGACTTCAAACTGAACGAGGCTCTTCGTCGATGGGCTGGTCAGCCGTGGGAAGGCTCCCGGTTGCTGCGTTTGATAGAACGGGCCACAAGAATCATGCAAAAGAAGTGGTATAGCGAACTGTACTTGACGAAGGGAAATACCGTGGTACCCTACGTCAGGCCAAGATTACCGCAGAATCTTGCAGCTCCAGCGGCGCCCACGGTATTGCCTTTTCACACATTTACCTGCCCTTTATCAGCAAATCACATACGGGCAATTGCGCAGCGGAATGCCCTTCGGATATCATGTTCAACATTTCGATCGTCTTGGATTTCCTCAATGATATACCCACCCCCTCCTCCTCCAAGCCCCCATTTAAACGTTGGATACATATCGTCGGACTTCAACAATCATCCTCTGGCTCATTTGTATGTCTGGTTTCTCCATTTCCCTCTTGGTCTTCCCCCTCAATTTTCCCATACTCTCGTGTGCCTTGGGCCAAAGCTGATCTGGAGATAGAATGCAATCGGCCTTCGGATTTCACAATCCGACTCGTGTTCGGGCAATCTGTTATGCCACGACTCCTAGTGACGGATCCATCCACCGGCAACAAATCGAACAAGAGGCACCGGTGTTCCGGGATGTCCACAACTGGCCGGCAGACAGACTGATTGATCAGATCTCCCAAGACAAGATACATATCCTTGTCAACCTGAATGGCTATACTCGTGGCGCACGCAATGAAATCTTTGCTGCCCGGCCAGCGCCCATACAAATGTCTTTCATGGGTTTTGCAGGTACGCTTGGCGCCGAGTGGTGCGACTATATCCTGGCAGATGAAATAGCGATTCCAGCAACCACGCTCCGGCCGTGCAGGGACAACATGACAATGGAAGACATATTCCGCGACGATAATGAAAGCGCCGGAGGCAGTTGGGTGTATGCGGAAAACGTGATATTTTGCCGGGAGACATTCTTCTGCTGTGATCATGCACAATCCTGCGCCGCCGACGCAAGCAGCGCAAATGGGGCTGATTTTGAACGGCAACGATGGACGATGCGCAAGGACTTATTTCCTAATATCGGGAATGACGTTGTCATCCTGGGTAACTTCAATCAGCTTTACAAGGTGAACATATATGGTAGAGACTGTGTTTGAAGATGACGATCATGGCGTACTAATAACTTGAACGAACGTCTACAGATTGAACCCACGACGTTTCGATCCTGGCTCAGGATTCTGGCTCGGGTTCCTCGAGCTATCATGTGGCTGCTACGATTTCCTGAACCGGGGGAGAGCAACCTGCGAGCCACGGCATCGGCTTGGGCTGGTCCCGATGTGGCAAGCCGCATTTATTTTACAGATGTTGCTCCAAAGAATCAGCATATCTCAAGAGCGCAGGTTTGTGACCTGTTCCTCGACACTCCGGAATGCAACGCCCATACTACGGCTGCGGATGTCTTGTGGTCCAGCACTCCTCTATTGACTCTTCCCCGATACCCCTATAAGATGTGCTCCCGCATGGCAGCGTCAATTTTGCGAGGGGCGCTGCCTAAGTCCCCCGAGGGCGAGCAAGCCGCCTCAAAACTCATTGCGGGGACGGAAGAAGAATATGAGCAGAGAGCGGTTGAGCTAGCGACCGACCTCACATATGCCCTGGACGGGGAAGGCGTCGGTCGAGGCAAGGGTCATTTGGCCGACATACGGAAGCTGCTACTGGACAGTAAATGGCAATGTGGATTATTCAACACACGGCGGTGGGTCGGTGACTTGGAGTTGGCCTACGAAGAAGCCTGGCGCAGATGGGTCAGCGGCGACGGAGGAGACATTTTTCTTTGAATGCACACTCTCACACGAACGTATACGAAGGATCATGAAGTACGATGCACATGAATTGCAGCAGGACATCACGGGCCTGACGATGGTCGCTGATACAAGCCCACGATAGATGGATGCATTGTCTGATGTTGATGCGATACTACCTCGAACCTAGATTCTACATATCAGATTAGGCTCGGCGCCCACAATCAGTCCCGCCAGCATTTGAACAGTCTACCAGCTGCGCCCTACCGTGGTGGGTGACCGCTTCAACCGCGGACGGCTTTGGGGGGGCTCCACGGCTCGAGAGGTTGGCTTTGCCGCTCAGACATGTCATGAAAATTGCCACTGAGCCCAAATTTCAGACAGGCGTCCCCTCTATTTGCGGCAAACCCAGCCTCTCAAGCCATGGAGCTCACCGACCCCCCGGCACTTAGAATCTTAAGTAGACTGACCAGGATGGCACGCAGCAGGTTTCGACAAACTTAAACCGGGCTTGTTGATTCTTGGGATGCTGGAGCTCAGGAGTCCTGTTGCACGGCACCGGAGGTATATCACGGCCAGATGGCATTTTAGGGAACGGACCGAGGAAGCTGACTGAGATGATTCGTAACAATTCGGCAAGATTCCTGGTAGCTCCGATGAAGTGCCTAGGGAGCTAGTGGATAAACTGAAATCAACAGACTGGGAGGTTGGCAACACGAAGCCTAATTCGAGTGCTAACTTTATTCACGGCAAGAGGTCTGCCAATTTGGACCGATGATGTGGCGTCGTTTGAAGTCGCTAGCCACAGGACAGAAGCTCCAGATTCGGGATCTTCCTCCGGAGACCGGAGACCTGACTCGAATAGGAAATCGACACAAAGTCCGACTAGGGCGCCGAATTGAAGAGAATTGTGCGATCATGTCCTGTCAGGACGGAGAGGGCGGCTGAGAGGCGAGGCGCTGAGGCATTCGAGCTTGTTAGGCACCCAGATTCTCTCACCTTCCTAGGTAGGAAGGTGACAAAGCGATTAGGTGAAGTGCTTGTCAAGGCGCAGTATTAGAATCCATGCTACACGAGTTCTGGGGCATCACCTGTCATTCACAACTAGGAACGCCGAGGTAAACCAATGGGCCGTAAGCTAGCCACGACGAGTTTGTTCCTTGCCTCTCCACCACCAAATTGGATGTGGAGTGGAGCTGACCGGCTTCCTTATCTTAAGTTTGGCGACATCTCGAGCTTCATTCAAGCCACCGCCACTAGGGTCAGACAAGGTTCGGGAAGCTGCGTGGGCTTATTGTTCCAGCCGAGGGAAAGGCAAAAAAAAAAAAAAAGGACAACATTAAGTCTTGCTGCAGGGACGTCCTAATGCAAAAGGCGCTAGGCACGAATAAGCTTTTCGAGAAAGCTTTATACGATTTTTTCTTCCTTTCTTCCTCTTTTATCTTCTTTATTTTCCTTCGAGAGCCCCCGTTTAAAAACAGCCAAAAAATTCCCAAGCGATATCCCCCTTAGGAACCCGAACCGCGTTTACCAACCACCGCATCTGGCCCCATGTACCCAGGACCAGCTTCGGCTCTTGCAACATCACTTTGCAACCAGGGTGGCGGCGTGGGAGACCCAGGTACCTGGATACTGACCTGCGCATCGATGTTTACCGGTCGCGAGGCAAGCAGCCTTCCCGTCACATCGACGTCTGGTCGCATTCCTAACGGCACCCCTCCCCTGTTGGATGTCCTGATAGAGGTTGAGTCTTACAGCACGACGCCAACACAACGAGTACACCGAGCCTCATCGGAGCTGCTCATCATGGACGCATTCGCACATTGCCTTTTAACTTTTCATCCCGGCCAACCAGCCCCTGCTTTATCTGCATGTTTATCCTTCCCCTAGTCCTTCTTTCCATTCACTGATCGTCCATCCTTCTGCATAGGTATATAATTACCCGTCTTCTGCCCACGACACCCCACGCAGGCAAAGAACAAAGTCACCACTCGTTACCGGCAATATTTCTGATGCTGCCTGCACATGAAAATCCACGCAGGTAAAGAACAGATTGTTATTTCTGAACAGCACTGTTGCGGATACTTTGCATAAGAGAACCTAAGCGGACGGAGAACGAAAGCGCTGTCTGTCGAACGACCTCGCTTCTCCCCCAATCCTCCCCCAAATTACTGAAGCATTGAAGTATGCAAATCTTCCATTCAACGCCGTTCTACATGGCCTGTTTGGGCTAACGCCTCGCCAGCAGTTACGTCGCCATGGGCAAACCCAAAAGAGGACCATGGTCGGGCTCTGAAGATGACCTTCTGATGCCATTGATCGAGCAATACGGCGCCAGCAACTGGGTCCTGATCGCTGATTCATTGCACACTCGTACAGCGAAGCAGTGCAGGGAACGCTATCACCAGAAATTGAAGCCATCGCTGAATCACAATGCGATAACGCCCGAAGAAGGAGTGATGATAGAGTCCTTAGTTGCCCGACATGGAAAGCGCTGGGCTATGATCGCCCGTAAACTCAACGGGCGCAGTGACAATGCTGTCAAGAATTGGTGGAATGGGAACCAAAACAGAATCAGACGCCGCCGAGCAGCCACGCTTCGAACGCCGTCACAACCGGGCTACAGCTCCTATCTTGACGCACGACAGGTTCACCGGGGCTCTCTTTCATCACCTGAGATGGTTCTAAGCCCAGACCTCAATCGTCAAGGATCCAACTCTGCTAGTCCCTTGAATACGAACTCCGACGATTTAAGATACCTAGACGGTCACCATCCAGGCTCCTGGAATGGAAGACACCCAGACAATTACCATCCAGGTCGCTCCAATGAACAGCGCCCAGGGAGTCATCATCTAGGCCGCTTCAATAACTTGCGTCCAGAGAGCTACTACCCAGACCACTTGGCTCAAAGGGGCCCAGACACTTACCAGATAGGTCCCCACGGTGGGAAGTACCCGGATAGTCACTATCCGGGATCCTTGGGCGAACAACGTTCATTCAGTCACTGTCGAGTCTCAACCGGCCAAAAATATTCGGATAGTCACTGTCTTGGGCCCTTGGGTGAACGACGCCCAGATAGTTACCTTCCGGCCCCCAACGGTGAAAGGCAGCCGGACAGTCCTTACCCAGCGCCCTTGCCCGAAAGATGCTTAGAAGTTCGACATTCTCCAGCGCCCGGATGTGCAAGGAACTCGTCGAACCTCTATCCAGGGTATTTGGATGAGAGACGGCCCAACAGTCACCACCGTGGCCACTTATATGAGAACCGCCAGGATAGCCGCCATCCAGGCCGCTTGCCTGAAAGGCATTCAGACAGTCGCCATCCAGGCTCTGATGGCGAAAGATATCAAGACGGTCACAGTTCAGGCTTCGGCGATAGGCACTATGGCGAGGGAGACTTGTACTATGGCAACTCGACGAACCACCAGTCTCCTAGAGCTTACCTCACGCGAAATGTCACGTCCACTTCAAAAGAATGTGTCGAACAGGTTCGGCGTGTCGCTGCCAACCAAGATGGAGCACGCAGATATGGACAGGCTCGTCAGTCACTGCATCAAATGAATGACCAGGGCAACATGACATCACAACGTTCTACGCCAGGCCATCAACTTGTTGGCCGTTTGCGAAATTGCATTGCTGCACAGTCAAGGTTTTTGTGTCCCACAATGATCAGCTCCGTTGGACAAGATCCCGAGCCCAGAATACCCGAGGCTGTTGGGGCAACATCAACTCGAGGCCAAACAACACCCAATCGTCCCACATCGCGAGATTCTGATCCTTCGCAGCCCGCCGACGATGCGGAGATGAGTTCCTCAGGAAGGGAAGAGACCCCCCCAGAAACAGACAAAGCCAGCAACAAGATGAATATTAATTATATGCTTTCATGATGCCATGAAAGCGCCAGGTTTTGTCCGTAGCCTCTACATCTGCGAAAGAGTGGATCATGGAGCATCGCGGACTTTTCGAATATCTTTGTCGACCTTGATCGACCTTTGACAACCTTTGCTTTCTTGGGCACAAATGACGTTACCCTCTAGACTCACCGAAATAGTATGCTTCTACTTTGCTTCGCTTCCTACGGGCGTAAGGGACTGCCGGGTATGAATGATCCCTACTGGATGGCCGCGCTTGTTCCAGTAAGGACTTGGATTTGTCTACTGGAGCCACTCTCAACAGCCCCTGGCTTCACGTGTATGCTAATCCTGGATTATTGGTCTTATCAGTCTACTCTTACGTCCATAGTTGAGATCTGTTTCTACGAATCTCCGTGATGCCTCTATTTCATATGTCTAGTATTCAACGTGATTGACATGAGCAGGTCAGCAATCGCTCCGGCTGTTCAAGTAGGTGTCTTGCGACTTCCCTTGCTAAAGACTTGCCCACTAATCTCGGATTCCCCCAGGATTCGGGCGTGATGACACACTGGGCGGGTGATCCACGTCAATGGAACGAGCCACACCGATCACGCGACCCACATTAATACGACTTAAGGGCTCATGCTTCAAGTGTTCGGCCGGACTCGATGAAGCTGACAGCAAGGTCGACGGGAGATGGAAATTCCCGTCCTGCTACTAAGCCTGAGTCGGCTGGACTGAAGCTGCAACCCAGAACAACAGCAGCCTCTGCGCCGCGAAAGAAAACGCAACCATGTCATCATGATGGCGTCGAGGTCTGCAACAAAACTCCGGTGACTACTCGTCAGAGACACGCTTGTCCCATGCTGGGTGATGGCTAGGAGGCTTAGATTATGTGGTGTAGCATGACAGGTATCTGGAAGCTGCCGATCAGTGAAGTTGATAGCGTCCTGTCTACAGGGGCGGAGTTGATGAGGGTATCCTTGAGGGGGATGCGACTGCAATGGAGAAAATACACGCCCTCCTTGGGGGAGGGAGAGAGGGAGGGAGGGAGG
>JMQE01001477.1:0-19132 GCA_000731825.1 Hypocrella siamensis | reverse complement strand
TTTGTTTTTTTTTTTTTCATTTTTCTCTTTTTCTCTCTTTTTACTCTCTTTTTTTTTTTTTCCTTTTTTTTTTTTTTTTTTTTTTTTTTTTTTTTGGGCCTCGCAGCGGC
The DNA here is from genome assembly GCA_000731825.1 of Hypocrella siamensis. Lineage (NCBI taxonomy): Eukaryota > Fungi > Ascomycota > Sordariomycetes > Hypocreales > Clavicipitaceae > Hypocrella > Hypocrella siamensis. The sequence continues at coordinate 19,022 of JMQE01001477.1, read as the reverse complement.
TTCTCACCACAAATTGGCCCTGAACCCAGCCTTACTGACCAGCACCTGACCAGCACCTATCTATCCACTGGGCGCGTTTCTCTCTCTCACCTAATAACAGCAAAATGCAAATATGAGCACACTTCAACGTTGCACAAAAGAAGAAGAAAAAACGGCCTCATGCCATGCTCATGCGCCGAGCGGTGAGGTGTCTTGTCACGATGCAACCATCTGTGCCACCAGAGCCATATGGCGGCGCATCGCATCGCATGGCGAGCGGGAAAAAAAAGAAAAGTACAAAAGAAGCATACAATTGTTCAGCGCATGCTCGTGGGCATCGCTTTTGGCTTCTCCAGGGTTTCACTGCTTTCCACTAGGCATGTTTTTTTTTTCATTTCTCTCTCTCTCTCTCTTTTTTCTTTCTTTTTTTTTTTTGCCTATTTTGTTTTATTCATTCATTCATTCATTCATTCATTCTTTTTCAACCGGGCCCTTTTTGCCCATTCTACAAAACCGATGCATGAGCCACGTGTTTGCCTAGGTAGTTCGTGATGCCCACCAGCACGCCACCAGCAAAAATGCTCCTTCATGCCAAAACATCAGGCCTCCCCCATCTATGACTGACCACGCCGACACGGCCTGCCCGTGCACCCACCCCACCCAACACCGCGCATTGCCTCGAGACGAGGAGGGCATGAAACGGATGACGGGGTGTTGCTCGACGATGCATGCGCATGCCAAAAAAAGCATGAATATAGTCTCTCTGAAAGAATCACAAAGACCAAGGAGATATAATAAGAAAGAAGAAAATGAAAAAAGAAATGAAAAGAAAATGAAAAAAAAAAAGAGAAAAAGAATGACAAAAAGAATGACAATAAGAATGACAATAAGAATGACAAAAAGGAAGGGGGAAAAGAGAACCAAGGGAATGCCGGAATACCGGAATGCCCAGACTGCGGTTTGGCCCGCCTCTCTAATCTTCATCGTGCCTCGACCCGCAGTTCCCCCCTCAAACCATCGCCAGCCACCAGCCACCATCACAAACAACCGTTTCTGCTGTGTTGCGCTAACCCCCTCCAGCTTGCCCCTGCACTCACTCCCCTGCTCGCCCTGTGTCCTGTTGTCGACGCCACGTCTCTTGCATGTACAATTTGTGGCGGACAAAAAAAACATCTCACACCACATTCCACATTCCAGTACCCAGGACTGGCACTTGGCACATGGCACCTGGCATCCACCCATCTTGACAACGCATCGCCCTTTTCAGGTCCATCTGCGGGGGAACAGTCATCGACTCGCAAGAAGCAGGGGTCAAGCATAATATCAGCTCATCTTGCTTTGCCTGCGAGCAGCAGAGTGCTTATGTGACACCTTGACTACATATTGTCCCCTCCGCAACCCAAAGACATCCCATCACACAACGAAGAATTACCTACTAGGTAGTTAATCGGCCTTGAAAAATGCATATCGGAGCCGTCCGTCCGGTTAAAGACATAACATACTGAGCCCTCAGACTGTCGTCCGCATGACTTGAACACACAGTCTTGCATGGTTGCTTCCTGTTGATTTATGCCTCTCGTATCCGACGACCTGTCTCTCCATGCGTACTGTGCATCCGATACTCTCGTGTCGTTTTCATGCGCCTTCCGCTTCGTGACAGCAAAAGGTGCCGCCCGACTGGCTGTCACGGCGCAAGGCAATCAGGCAGATGACGTTGTTTTCTTGTCCTATTGTATTATTATTTTCTATAATCATTCCAAATCTTCTTGTCCTTTTTCTCTTTTTGCGGCTTTTCTTTTACTTCTCCAACGTTACCGCCGCTTCTCCTGCGGTCAGGCGGTCAATCTGTCCCATGGAGCATCGTACAAACACGTTGATGGGCGCATGATATGGCGGTCTGCGACGTTGGTTGAGGTCGCAGCCGACACAGCTCATTTGACGTCATCTGCAGCGCAATTGTTGTACATGTATCGTATGAGGCGAGTCGAATACGAAGCCCTCTGATGCAATCATCAAGTGCGCGGTATGACTGTCCAACTTGTCGAATAACCTAAAAAGAAAATAGAAAAGGGGGGATTGCAGTTTTCAGGGTATATCCAAGTGCTGACGGGTAAGAAACAAAGAAATGGTTTTCCTTTTGCGCATCGAGCATCCTCTTCTTCGTCACCATACAAAGAGCTGGCGCTGCTCTCTCTCATAGCAATGGACAGCCCCCTCGCCAAATTGACATGAAAAAAAGATAAAATTTTCCATCAAGAGCTTCTTGAGAATCTCGACGAATAATGACCACTCAGTGTTTCGTGACTGCTTGCTGAATCGGCCACGCTTGGGGGCCGCTCATTTCGCCTTCTCTTTGAGGAGAGTATGGCCAGCCTCGAGGACGGTTTGCTCTTTTCACTGCCCAGACTGACGGAGTGATCGGCACCCTCAGCAGTGAGCTCCTGAACCGTGCATGGATCCAGGAAGACTTGCGGGAAGATTCCCCATTTGCCCTTCGAGTTAGTGCCGGACCAGCACCAGAATTCGCGTTTGCAGTCTGAACACAACATGAGTCTTTATGGCGTCCGGGTGCTCGTGAGTCTCGACTTACAGCTTATGTTGGTAATGACCTCATTCTTGTCAAATTTCAGCCAGAGGCTCTTGTCCTTGTCTTGTTCTTTTTGCTGAAACTTCCATCGAGATTTTGCCCGGATGCGAGTTGAACTTGCCATCCTTATGTCCTCAGCTGGCGGCGCACTGAGTTTGATGGCATCAGTAGGTACGGATGCGCAGATGCCGTCATGCCATGCGAAGATCCATTCTCCGTGGTACTTTTCCGGCCAGTCTATGCCGGCTACTCTCCCCCCTTGGCAAATATCAAGAGCAGGACTGCTGTCAAACAACAGACGCTGGCCATACAGTCGCCTACAATGTTCTCTGGCGACGCCGGTGGCTTTTCCACTGATTTGGGACGCGTTCAGTTGCACTGGATGCGCTCTGGTCGCGCTTGTGAAATGGATATCATAATCATTCCGCAAAAAATCTGGCACGCTGTCGCCCTCTACGACAGCAAATCCTGGAACTTTTGGCAGCGGTCGAGAATGGTAAGACAAATGATTCAGCAAAGCTTTTGAACTTGTGAACACAGTCGCATCACATTCCGTGATTGTTCGACCAGCTTGCACGCAGAAAACACAGGCATATAGAACGTCATCGGCTCGCTTGGCTGGTACATGGCTCTTTTGCAGGAAGCGAAGACGGTAATTGATTCCGCTTTTGTGATAGGTTCCCCTGTCTTGAAAAAAAAAAAAAAAATAAGAATTCCACCTTGGTCTAGTGATGAGGCCCATCCTTCCCTGTGGTGTTTTATTGATGGCGGCGTACCTTCTTTGTTGACATCGTATTCAATCTGTGAAAAGTCGAGCTCGAATAAACAGCCAGTGCATCTCGCAACAGTGGAGTAGCTCGCGAATCCCTGAAGAAACTGAATCATCAGCCTTTACGGAACAAAGACTCTCTCGAGAAGCAGCACTCACAGGTTTCCTCATTTTTTTCACACCGACATCACCCCGTCTTACTTGTTGAGCACCTTCGCAAAACCCCTTGCACTGAAGGAACGAACTATCGGATCGGATCGAGCAGTCTCCCTGACATGACGCTCCACTGGCTCCCACGGCCTCTTCCTCCGTCTCGACAGGGATCAAGCCTGTGCCCTCTCTGTCAGGGACCAGCGGAACTGCTTCAAGACCCGGTTGGTTCTCAGGCTTGATGCCTCCAGCGTCAGAATGTCGAGCATTCGTGTGGGAGCCGTCTTGTTGGTACTGCCTCGGCAGCTGAGGTAGGGGCATATTTGTCACCCGCGCCTGAAGTGGCCTCTTAGCATCGTATTGTCGGCCCATGTCGTCCACTCGATCTGTGTCATGGCGAGACCCCAGTGGGGGTCTCAATGACGAGGCGCGGGGAGGGCGCACCTGCAGCGGCTGTATATCGCCAGCTGGCTGGCTTAGTTCTTTTGTCGGCCCGTCCTCGGGAATTGTCTGAGACGAGGTGGGAGCACGCGGCCGCGATTCACGACTCGCTGTGCAGATTGAGTTCGAATGCGAGCTTGAACCAGAATATCGATAGTCGCTGTGATCATGGTAGTCACTCGGATCGCTCGTCGTCACGCTTCCAAATGATTGCAGTGAAGGCGAGCACATGTGGTTGTCTGGGTCGAAGGGGGCCAGCGCGGGGTCAACAGGCGACTCCGGCATGAAAATGGTTCGTCTCCAGTCGATAGGACCGGGGCCATGGGCACTTTGATCATCAATATAAAGCACAGGCTGGGACTCTCGTGGTCCTGATGACGATGGCCTTGGGGATGGCGGCAGCGGCTGTCGCTCCGACAAGTGTGCAGCCTCGGCTGCATATCCTACGACAGGCGAAGAATTGTGTTTGAAGGGACTCTGGGGACTCGCAAGGTGTAAGTCCGACATCAGATTATCTATTTGGTCTGTAGCTTCTCCGATAACGTCAGGACCTTGAGCATCTTGAGGACCATATGTTGATCTTGCATCGCCTGGACCTCCCAGAGACGCCCAGCCGACCGAAAGACGGGAGGACAATTTGCCGGGAGACAGTGGCTGCGGATGCGGTGAGGACGGAGGCGACAATGAAGATAGAGAGAGAGTTGGAGGTTGGATCTTCATGGTAATGAGAAGATTGTAAACTTTCGGCGCAGCCTCCCTATGCAGAGCCTGCAGCTCATGAAACTTCTCGGCCTCGAACGTATGGGGTTCGACATAGTCTTCAAAATCCCAAAGCAACTCGGTGAGCTGTTTTCGATATTCAGTTATTTCGTCTGAGGGAGTTCAAAAGAAATTAGTGCGACAAATCCTAGATGAACGCAACTGGCCCCGTTGTTCATCCCGAGAGAGGCAACCAAAGTCGACTGGTTTTGATGTGTCAGAAGCATAGAAGGTGTCGAAGACGTACCATTGTCCTTCAACGCGTTTACGAAGTTGTCTCCATAATCATTATACAGCTTCCTGCAGCTGGTCTCAATGCGCGTTAGACCTCTTTCGCCGCCCTTGACGAGACGCTGGCCCTCTCTCATCATGGCCGGCTCATTTGCGCCATTCTCCATGGTCATCTTTCCCTTCTCAACGACATCCCTAAAAGGCTTGATGACGAGTTCGTCGACGAGATCCATTCTTCCGTGCAAAGGGTGATGCCGAGACCCACGTAGGACCGACTTCTGCTCAGGCTATGACAGACACCGCGAGATGATGCCGAGGAGGAGGAGACTTCTCTCTGGATTCTTGTCTCCCAGTCTCGGCGCGCGCGCACGCGCACTCTCTCTTTTTCTCTTCACTCTCACACAACCTCGAGCGGAAGTCGGCTGCACCTGTGCGACTGTTGTCGTGCGATATCGTTAACGATTTGGGTGAGCGGAACGAGAGGTTCTCGCTTCCCGCAAAGTCGCAGCTCTTGTATTGTGCAGCTCTTGTATTGTGCAGCGCTTGGGCTCGAATCACCACCTCAACCATTGATAAGGCCGGAGCCATTGACAATGGGTCACCGATAGTGGGAAAAAAAATAGTAAAGGCCAAAGAAAAAATTGAGAACAGGGGGCGAGAGCGGACTGAGAGCTGGAGTCAATATCATGGGGACTCTGACAATAGAAATATCACCTCCCCACCAACACGAAAGTTGGTTGGTAGCCTGGATGCAACCAACAGTACGGGCGTCGTTCGTCAAGGGATTCCTGCCGAACCATTCCCCCTTTCAGATAGAGCGAAGAGGGTGCGGGGTGAGGTGGTGCTGGCGGTGTCTAGAAAAGGCCAGGCAGACGAGTCCATCATTTTGTACGGTGAATCCCAACGGGCCAGGCCAGGGCCGACCATTGTGTGACAAAGAGGCTCGGATTGGTCTCAGGTGCGTGTCCGAATCACGCTGAATGAACCAGTTGGGCCATTGATGGGCTACGGGTGCCATTCAGCATGGTTTTGATTGGCCACAGGTGGCTTCTCAGCTGCGGCCGGCCAAGATCCTGGCCTCGTCGGCGTTGAATGGATCTGGAGACTCGGTATCGCAAGGAAGCGCCGACCCCTGGCAGCCCTGCGATCTTGACCCAGATTTTTTTGTTTGATTCACCGAAATGGGAACCCAGGGGAACATTCCACAATAGTCAATAGTGTCCATGATTGAGTCCGCTTGCGTAGCATTTGCGCGATACCTTTGGGGCCAGAGCGAGAAGAGATTGGGGGGAGGGGGGGATGAAAGCCATGAGCGGAGCAAATCTGTGCCTAAAGAAGTTGTGGGGGAGGGAATAGAACGGCCAATCGATGAGCATTAGGAGGACCCTGCCTTGCACTGTCCGATAAAGACGACGTGGGCACTGTCCCTTCCTCTTGAATGACAAAGAACTCTCGTAGCCCTTTTCCCTGTTGCAATTCCTCCGTCGTCCCGACTCCGAGGGGCAGATCATTCTCCCCCCTCCCCCCCCCTTTGTTGTCTTCTAGCCCCTTCAATGTTCATAAGCCTCGTTGCCCGAGGCGAAGCAAAGAATCGCCCCTGCATGCAGCGCGATTACGGGCTGCAGTGATGGACCCCAGACGACGGCTTGTGACCACCCTTTCGGGTGATGCGGGTAGTCAAGGGACAAGAAGGCATTTTGCAGGCAGTGGCGCAGCGCAGGGGTCAATTCAAGCCTCGGAGCCTCGAACTGGGAATGGGCAGCAACGAATGAAGTTTCTCATGTGAGTCCTCCGCCGTCAGAGTAGAAATGCTTGCGATTTCTCTGACGGTTGTGGCTCTTCCCTCTCCCACTTCCCCTTGGTGTTGATGTCCCAATCCCCTTGGAATCATACTGCTTATTGCAACATAAAACCATGGCAATCTCCCCCCAGAGGAATGGGGGACCTTGTCATCTTTCCCGTCTCTCCATGTTACCCCTGTCCTGCTGTTGCATTGCCGGGGAGGGTCATGCTGCTGCTGCAGCTGTGTACTGTACTCCGTGCTTCCATAAGGAGTTACCATGCTACCATTTCGAATACGTAGGAGAAATTGAATGCGAGTGCACTCAGCACACCAGCTGGTCGACATATTCGCCAGGAAGTTCACTTCCGGAGCTTGCTTGCTGTACAACTGATCATCAAAGTCACAGGCCAGCAGAAGAAAGGATCGAATGCTGCTCGCAGGAGTCCGGTAGGATGTCCCGGCTTCGTCTCTGAGCGATACACTACAACGTTCCTGAGTCGGAAGTCCTCACTTTGGACCGAAACATCCCCACCGAGCGTTTTGGAAATAAGGTCTCAAGGTCTGCCACGTGGCGCGAAAAGTTGCGACAGTTTGAGATCGCAATTGAGCATAGCTAGAAGTCGTTGACCGAGGCTGTTGGACGAATTCCATGATGAAGACATGCATGGGCAGTTGAGCAGAGCACATGACCTAAAATACTGCACAAATAGAACGAGCACGCCATAGCCAATCACATGGCCAAGTACCTAGATTCATCCAAAAGCCAAGACATGGTTTTTCTGCCAGAAACACAACGCATTCTGCACTACAAGCAAGTATCCTGTCCACCACCAGACTTGATCAAGACCTTGTCATGGGCCAAATTCGCCTGACACAATATGTAAAATACTGGGTACGTATAGTGGTGGGTGTTCAATATGTATCTCGCACTAGATGCAACAGAAGTGACGAAAGACTTGGTGCATCTCCCCGCACCAACCAGGACCCTTACCGCAAGAGCTGAGTTGCTGCTTTAGGTATTTTATGGGGGACTGGGGCAACTCTCCAAAAAAAAAACCTGCATCTTTCAAAGACGGGGATTAGACTTACACAAAACGTGCAAGACAAACTAAGCTCGCCTGTTCTTCCTTCAGATGGGCGCCGTGAAAGGCACAAAGGCACATGGCGTAAAATCCCAAACCTTGAAATGTATTGAAATGAAGGATGGTCTTCCCTGGTCTTCTTGTCTGCTTATCTGCTCCACGCAAGTTCAATTCCATGCACAAGCTGGTCTCTGCTCAGTCCTGTACGGGAGGGCTCCATGCCAAGAGTGCCACCGGCACGTTTGGTTCCGAATCGACCGTTTCGCTGAACCAGGAATGACGCATTACGATCATGCCTTCACATCACGGTACGCCCACATCGCATCGCTAATAACGTGCTGGGTTTTGCCAATCTAGGGGTCTTTTTTTCCCCTCCCCCAGCGTTATGACTAGGTTGGTATTGTTTGGCTAGCTCGGACCGGCTGTGCCGCAATCCCATCATTTTTCACATCGTCCTCTGAAGCGGCTCCACGTCGAGTCGAGTTGCCCGTCAGGTCCGCTTCATTCGCTGTACAACGAACTCCCTCGATGTGAGTTTGGAACTCGTCGCTTTACGACCTCGTCCAGGAATTCCATTTCCAAGCATGGTCGGCACGGCCGACGAGATTCCATGTCGCGCGGCTTGCCGACGCTCCTTTTCCACAGTCAACATGAAGGGAGTGGCTGCTGATGATATGAATGAGACTTCGTCTCTCACGCCTTTGGACTTGGGGTAGGTGCGTGGGATTTTTTTGGCTCCGTCGCCATCTTTTTGCTCATGCGATGGAGAATATGGTTGATTCCGCGTCGTTAGCCGTGGCGAGGTATGAAAGGGAAGCGACCAAGATTGCCATAAGAACTTACCTGCTGCTCAATCATCCGTCGTCCTATCGCTATGGTGTCTTGCATGCCACGCTGTCGCAACCAGAACCTGTGCCTCATGTCAGTTCTTTGATCGCTCTCTGCGGCATCGCTTTCTTTATCCTTGTCCGCCACGTACGTTTCTTCAGCGCCTCCGTGTCCGTGAATTGAAGCTTGGCGCGCTTCTTCTTCGAGCGTCTCTCTCGTTATCTTCTCGCCGACTTCGATTCCTGGAACAGCTGCCTTGGCTGTCACGGCCTGACCAAGGTTTTCGGCGAGAAGCTTCTTTTTGGTCAAGAATCGTTCCCTGCGTTCCCTCTGGAGGCCAGGGCTCTCGACCTTGCTCATGACGAAGCGAACGGCCTGTTGTGTCAGGAGATAGAAGTGCTCCGCAAGGAAGATGCTGAGCAGCACCCCCCACGCCGTTATTTGAAACGCGCTTCCTTGCTTGCCGTCGCGCGCCTCACGGCACAGGTACACGATCGCCGCGCTTGTTATGCTGCCGAGCCACGAGAGAAAGCCCATGGCATCAAGCCACGGGCCAATCGAGTCTGACCTCCACGGAATCGGTCGCTTGCAGCTAATGGCAATTTTTAAGCCGTCGGAACGCAGTTCCACCCAGTTGTTGACGAGGAAGCAGCACGCAGCCAAAGGCCAGGCGACTGAGAAGAGGGAAACATAGCCTGACGTCTTTGATCAGAGTAGCCTCACCAGGCCAGGGGTGTTGGCAGCTCGCAACTCACCGAATTGCATCACCATTTCCCTGTAGTCGTCCGTGACATCGTAGTGCTCGAGCTCACACTCATCGCGCACCCGCTTGAGAAAGCCGGCTTCCTCCGGTCGATCGTCGGCCTGATGACCCCTGGACTGAATCTCCTTGGCTTTGGTAAAGGCCTGATGCTTGACATAGGGCACAATGACTTCAGTCAAGAGATTGACAATCTGGGCCGTGACAGTGTAGTAGATCATCTGCGAACTGATACGCTCGGGATTGATGCGAAACTGCTGTGTCGGTAGTGCCTTTTCACTGAACGTGAGAGCCTGTGCAGTTCTCCGCCAGAGATCGAGAAAGGGCAGCAGGATATCTCCAAATGGAATGTACACGAAACCAGTAAAGAAGAGGGCCATGTATGAAGTCATAAAGTTGAGAACAAACTTTTTTTGAACCAGGGCAGCATTATGAGCTACAGATGGGCGGCAAATTAGCATCAACAAGAAGAGATTGTCTTGGGGTCACGGTCCGTCACGTACCATCGAGTGTATTGTAGTTTTCTCGATGCGTCAACTCGTTGGCGGCCTTCATCAGCACGGCGGAAAAGGTAGGTGTGAAGATGACCAAAATCATGGTTGGGACGAATGCCTGGGATTTTGGGAGAAGAGTCAGCTCACCCTCAACCCAGTTCCTGTTGCTTCACCGACGTCATCGTCTACACAAGCTCACCAGATACTGCTTGCCCGGGCCATCGTATACTTGGGTAATGAAGATTTCCAAAGAGTTTGCCACGACGACGAGGCCGCCGAGCACCACAACACAAGCCATGGCAAAGGGAATCTGCAGGAGTTGGGTCTGCAGGCGCGCGGTGTAAGGATACACCTTTACAACCTCGCCAGTGACGGTGTCCTCAGCCTCATAGTCCCATTTGAACTCGGGGCGAGGCAGCTGAATGGCCGATACACCGCGCACACCCCACTGAACGGCCAGGTCTACTTCCCTCATTTTCCAGTACTCGAGAAGAATGACGGACCAGAGGCCGCAACAGAGGGCGTATATGCTCGAGAATTGGCCGAGAAACATCCAGGCCAGAAACCCCACGCCGGCTGGAAATGACAAGAAGATGAAGTAGTTTCTCAGAAAGGCAAAATAAAGGGCGACACTCTCGCCAAACTTGTCTCGAATACCGTCCACGTCGGTCTCGTCGAGGAACCACTTGTTGGTCCACTCTCGGATCCAGGTCTTGTTGAAGGACTGGTCGTGCAGAGGAAAGATGTCGGCGACGAATTTCCATTTGGGGCTTGCCTGGCTGATGCCGGCGCCGCCGTCGTTTTCGGGCCTGATGATGAGCTGGTAGACGAGCCGTAGGCGCTCTGCTTCCGTGACGGGCTCATGCTCCAGTGCCTTGCGGATGTTTGGATCCGGGCCCGAGGTGCGGACGCCTTGAAGCCAGTCCTGCAGACGCGCACGATAGGCCTGCTGGCCGAGAAGGTCGGCAGACGCCATCTTGACGAAGACGAGCAAGGAGCCGGGGTCGCCATTGCGAACTGCCGTGGCCAGTCCCACGTGAGTCAGGGCCTGGATAAGCTGGACAAAGCCAGCTTCAGCCTCGGCGCGTTCTGTGAGAGGTTTCATGCATGGTGTGAGGAAGAGTGCCAGGTCAGGTTTGATCAGATCAAGGCCGGAACGAACGTACCCTTGGCAGGTACATTGTAGTGAAGCACGTAGTCAACCCTTTTTTTTTTTTTTTTAATGACGGTCAGCATCTGTTGAGAGGCGGCGGGACGGGGGAGAGGGATTGAACAGACCCAAAATGGCTCGATGCGACATCATCCTCCTTCTTTCCGTACAACTGCCGGAGCCCCGACATTATGAGCAAGCCAAACAGAAGGGAAGTCCTGTCCTTTGAGGCGCGCAGGGGCAAGCGTTAGGGATACCTGAGATGAAGAAAAAGAATGAGAGAAAAGGGAAGCAAAACGAACAAAGGAAAGGACTGACGGAAATAGCTTGATGGCGCGCCGTCTCGACGTTGGCAAAAGGAGGAATAAAGATGCGATGGGCCAGCTGCTTGTTCCAACAAGGGGGGGCGGAATGGAAACGACGTCATGATCGATCAATCAATCAATCAATCAATAGCAAGCTTCAGCTGGGCCGGACCGGCGACGTCGAGCTTAGCTCCATGTGGTCCGTGCGTCTACGGCACGACTTATCTGCATCAAGCAAGCACGCCCATCCCATACCACCGAGCTCTGCTCGTACCACGCCAGCCATGAATGCCCAAGAGAAAAAAAAAGAGAAATTAAAATAAACATTACAATGCAGAGCCAAGGCAGACACAGGTAGTCCTGAGCAGCATTTGCATGCACTGACATCTGCCTCTCTGCATCTGCCCGCCGCCCGCCGCAGATGGGATTGTTCCAATCTCTCGAGCTTCTCTTGGTGCGGCTCGGCCTCCGTCGCCGCAACAAGTGGGAAAGCCTCACGCCGCTGGACCACATGCTCCTTTCGCCCCTGACCTATCTGACCAGCCTGTTCTACCAGCTGGTCCTGTTCCTGCGCGGGAGGCCCTTCTGGCCGCCGCGACACCACGCCGCCGTCCGCGTCGTTTGCATCTCGGACACGCACGACCAGGAGGTCGACGTGCCGCCCGGCGACATCCTCGTCCACGCCGGGGACCTCACCAACGAGGGGACGGCGGCAGATATTCAGAGGCAGCTGGACTGGCTCAAGACGCTCCCGCACCCGCTCAAGATCGTCATCGCCGGCAACCACGACAGCTACTTTGACGTGCGGGCTCGCTGCGACGAGGACCGCCGGACAGGCGTGCGCCTCAACCTCGACGGCATCGTCTATCTCCAGGGCGAGAGCCACGAGCACAAGGTCAAGGACCGTGACATTTCCATCTTTGGCGCCCCCGACATTCCCATCTGCGGCCCCAGCAACTTTGCGTGCGTGTTTCTCCCCCCAGCTTCCCTTTTACATTTCTCTTCTTCTTCTTCTGTCTCCCCTCTCTTTTTCCAGCCAGATGCTAAACACGCCAGTTTTGGTGGCAGTTTTCAATATCCGCCCACACGACCGCCTTGGTCGAGCAAAGTTCCGGCTCGCACCGACATTCTCGTCACCCACGGCCCACCTGTACGTTGTTGTTGTTGACTGTCGAGAGACACAATCACCATGATGGGGCCTCTCGCCGGCTCTGACTAACTAGCTCGCTCGCAGAAACACCATCTCGACCTCGACCTGGGCTGTCCCCAGCTCCTCGACGAGGTCTGGCGCGTCAAGCCGAGACTGCACGTCTTTGGCCACTGCCACTGCGCCTATGGGAAAGAGTCGGTCTACTTTGACGACGTGCAGCTGGCCTACGAACGTCTCTTGTCCCGCCCCAGGCGCGGCTTCCTCGGCGACCTGGTGCCCAACGAGTCGTGGTCCGACATGTTCTCCGTCGTCGTCCACGGCGTCCACAGCGTCTTGTGGAAATGGCTCATGGGGGGGCCTGGCAGCAATCAGGGCAGTCTGATGGTGAATGCGGGCCAAATGTACAGAAACACGGGGAGGACCGTCAGCCGAGCTATTGTTGTCGACATTTGATCACGTTTGATCCGACTCTTGATTCTTTTTAAAAATGAAATAAACAAGACAAAAAAAAAAAAAAAAACCATCACGTACGAGAACCTTGGTTGTCGTGCGAACCCATACCTCCACTTCATGCCAAGCTGTGAAATAATCAATGCAAAAGTACATCAGTCGTAACTAGGTACTTTGCATGACTATACGCACCCAGTCGAAGCGACAAAAGTAGAAAAAAAGTCAATGTAGCAAGCAAGCAAGCAAGTAAGCAAGCAATCATGCCTTCGTTGCCAAATCATAAAAGGCGCTCGGTTGGTTGCGGTTGATTTACATTACAAACCGCACTGACTGCATAACAATTCAACGTTGGTGGTCTCAATAATGTGTCAAGCTTTGTTATAATGAAAATTGATTTGCCCCATCGCGGCCAAGAAACACCACCCGGTGATGCACACCACACTTTATCAGCCCGTTGCCTTTCTGTCTGTTTTGTCTGTTGGTACATATTCCCTTGTGCTTCCCATGACGCGCAGAATCAACGAGAGAGCAAGAAACAAACAAAGAAATGGGGGAATAAAAAGAAAGGAAGAAAAAAAACATGGAAAGTTTCCCGCCATGGTGATAATGATGTCGTGTCTCGAACCTTTATATGCTAATGCTTCCAAAGAAAAAAAAAAACACCCTTTTGTTCAATGTTGCCCGGGTCCGACCTTTCCTGTTGACTTTTTGTCCTCGCTGTGTTTTTGCTTCCGAGACTTCTTTACCATCTCCTTCTCTTCTGAAAACGTACAAACAAACCCACACACTAAAGAAGTAGCAAAAAAAAAAAAAAAAAAAAAAAAAAAAAAAAAAAAGAAATGGGTATCATTCTGTCAAAGAAGCAAAGCCACTACCACCACCACAGCCAAGCCCAGCAACAGACTGCCGTTCAACTCGCTCCACAGCCCATCAGCGCCTGCCGTATAGTACATGATGGGCGGTGACGGCGACGACGAATTTGAGGGCTGCGCCGGCATAATCGACGGAGAGACGATTGGCGCGTAGAATCTGTCGGCGACACTCGTTGGGGGTGCCGGAGCCAGGGTCAGCGCCGTGCCCGTCGCGCAGTCTTCCGTCATCACGACTGCGGGACGAACAATCTGTGTGACAATCGTTCCGTGCTCGTAGACTGACTCGGATGTCGGGTTCGCGGCTCCAGCACAGCTCGAACACTGTACTGTGTCGGTGACGGTGCTGGTGACGATGCTGGTCAAGGCGGGGTAGGTGACGTTGTTCCCGGGCGCCATGGGCGGCGGCAGCGGCGGCCCGGGCTCGTTCTGCACGGCGCCGTAGACGGTGAGCAGCATGTTGACGGGCTTGCTGTCGCGACGACGATGCTGACGTTGACGCTGACGCTGATGCCGGGGCTGGGGCTGGAACCTCTTGCGTGTCGAGTTGGCAAAGACGGGTCCAGTCGAGTTACCCGACGGCGGCGACGCAGAGTCCCAGTAGAATCGGGACGGGGGGCTCGTGGTGTTGCGGGCTGGCGATGATGATGATGATGATGATGATAATGGCTCTGCGGCCGCGGTCGAGTTGGCCGACTTGCGCGCCATCTTGGCCAGGCCGCCACAGTGCTGCCTTCGGTCACCCGGGCAGGGGAGGTCGCACACGCCGTCTTTGCCGCTCACGGTCCGCGTGTTGGCATCCAGAGAGTCGGCGCAGAAGCACTGCGTTTCAAAGAGGCCGGCAAACTTGGACCCTTTGCAGAGCGAGACGCACCGCTCGACAGTCATGTCGTCGCTGGACTGGAGCTTGCGGAACGTCTGGAAGCCGTTGCTCGAGCCGTAGCACCCCAGCAGCGCAGACTCGTCGACCTTGAGGGGATTCTTGGGCGCAGAAAAGGCGCTCGACGGGACGCTCGACGGGACGCTCGACGACTCGCGAGGGCTCACGGTGATGGTCTCGGTCCTGGTGCTGGTGCTGCGAGCCGACGACTCTCGTGAGGGGGTCGGCGACTCCCGCTCGGCGCTGTTCTTCTGATAGGCATCAATGTATCGCACGTCCCAGTAGGCGTTGGCGAAAGCTTCGGGGTTGCTGCCGACAAAGTCGGAGCAGGTGGCTGCGTATTTGCTGCAGCCATCCGTCTTGCCCCAGATGGCATTGCCCCAGTCGCCGCAAAAGTTGATGTTGATGACGAGATTCATGTCTTTGAAGAAGTTGTCGACGTTGCAGCTGGGGCCGCCAAACGCGGCATCGGGCAGCCCCCAATTCGCAGGATCGGGCTGCTTGTCCGCGATGTCGGCCGGGATCTGGTCTCTCGCAAAGTGCCAAATTTTGATAAACTCAGAGTCCCACTCCATGGCGTACACGCCTCCGTGCGCCGCGTTGAAGCCGTCACCGTAGGCCGACGCATCCTCGGCGGGGGAGTCATATCCGCAGCCGACGTTGTCGGTGCCAATGTCGCAGTTGGTCGAGCGCTGGTTCCCGGTGTACTGCGAGCGAGGGCTGGTTATCTGGCATCCAGGTGACGTGTGTGCGGAGAAGACGTTGCGGTACTGGTCGTTGGCGCCCTCGATTATGTCGATTTCACCGCCGGCCGGCCAGTTTGGACCGTACGACCAGACTGTTCGGTGGAGGAATCGTCGTCAGCTCAAGACTCGGGCAAGTCGCAGAGAACGGAAACACTTTGCGAAGCTTGGACTTACAGGCTGGCCAGAGACCGCATTGCGAAGGAGGCATATGCAAGAAGTCGGCAATGAAGAGGCCTTGGTTGAAGGCTGCTTTGCTCTCGAGTCGTATGCTCGGTCTTCCTTCTCCTCCGACAGGGTATGTGTTTGTGCTGTCGACCCCCAATCTCACAACGCCAGTCTTCTCGTCTACCGAGAAAAGTCCCTTGGCCTCGGCATTCGGCCGGCTTTGGTAGGAAACGAATCCGTGGCTGGGATCGGCCCCGTCGAACCAGTTGAAGCCCGACAGGAGAGCTTCCCCGGCGAACGAAGTTGCCAACGCGTAAGCCATGGTGGGTGGCTGGGTGGCTGTGTCGCCAGGGTCTTGGGGTCTTGACTTGACAACCTCTGGTGTGGCCTCGAGCGCGAGGGGGAAGAAGAAGGTCCGGTCCAGAGAGAGTTGACGGGTCAAAGTATCCAAGGGTCGGTCGTTCCGAAAATCTCCCAATGTCGAGGCAAAAACAAAGAAGGCGGAAGTTTTTGGACAAGGAAGGGGAAAAGAAACAAAGGGAGTGGGCATGGCTCAGACAGGATCCTTATATAGATCTCAGTTGACGCATTGTCAGGGACTTGACAAGAGCTAGATTGTGACGTCGATTTCTCTTGAGTCACATTTTTCATCAAGCGTGTCAGAATGCGTACCTAACCGTGGCTCGATTCTCGTCATTTTCATCGGATCCGGAAGTGCATCCCACGAGGCTGGCGGTCTAAGTGCATTCCAGGGCACTCTGAATCTCAGGGTCTCATTAAAAAAGTCCCCGGCGTTGTTGGGGTCAGGGACTCAGGACGGACGGGGAAAAGAGGTTCGCTTAGTCCAGGGAAACGGAGCAAATGATTGGTCATTGAAGAAGAGAAAGAGAAGCAACCTGACACAATCTCTTTGTGTCGACCGTTTTGGGAAAGGAGCTGCATTCCTCAACACCGTTCGAATCGCCGCCGCCGATGTAGCGCGTGTCGCGGCCCTGACGCGAGACCCCGAATCGCCTAGCCGACAGGACGGGAACCCGTTGCCGCCCGTGTTGAGTGAGACTGCAGGTCCTATAGGCATTGTGCCTAGCAGAGATCGTGACTGTTTGCGGATGCCCATGTTTAGCGGCTTGATCGTGTCTCGCCCGTCCGAGACAATGTCGCGTACGACTGCATTCCAGACGTGTTCCAAATGGAAACCAATTGACACTCTTGATTGGCCAGACGCCATTTCTCCGTGCCTTTGCATGGCTCAGGTCACTCACTGGTCTTGGGTCTGAATCCGGTACAAGTGACTTGGGGAGCTTCTGCAGCTCGCGAAAGATAGACTGTCGTGACGCGTACAATATGTATGGGGTCGCGGGACCCTGGAATCCGTCTTGAATAATTTCTGGCACATTTGCTCCTGGCCGCTAGGACATGCGCGGCCCCATGTGCATAGGCCGAGGGTATCTTGAGACCCTCGGATGTCTCGGTGCTCCTCTCTTCCGCTCTGTCTCCGACGTGTGTGTCTTTCGTGATGGCGCGTCAGACCGCACACGTCAAAAGTCTTTCAAATCATGATTCGACGCAAGCCTTGAGTGCCGCCAAGAACACGTTTCCCGGTGACGGCACAACGCCCTATGCCACTTTCCCACTTGCCCGCACGCTTCTCCATGAAGCTCTCCTGCTTTGCGTGCGTTCCCTCGATCCATCTGTGAATGCACGTGTAGCAGTAGACCACCCCTGTCTGGCAAGCGGTCGGAGTAACGATGTCGTCCTGGCAGATTGGGCAGTGGGCCGAGTCGTCGGGAAAGGGGACCACATGGATCGGAAGCATAGACGGCGTCGCGATTGGCGCATCTTGGGACGGCGGCGTTGAGTCATCAGGACGTCCCTCGTCAGCGGCTGTCCTTTTCTTGTCCTCATCTTCAGCAGGCCTGGTTTTTTCCTTGTCGATGCCATTGACGATGGGTGGCGGCAAGTCAATGTTTTCTGTTGCCTTGCGCGACAACTGCTTCGCAAAGTCTGACTGGTACCACCACTCCAGGAATTTCAGCGCGAATATGCTCAGCGGCAGCAACGTCGAAAGGCTCGAGAGAGCCCTTGAACCCAGCTCGCTGGGAGAGAAGATGGACGAGGGCCCGGGCCGATGGCCCGGCTGGGGTTTTGATGACAGAGCCTCGATGGCTTGGTAGTCGGCCGCTGTCATGCGGCGAAGACGGGTTCCGATCAGCCACAGGAGCGGGTTGTGATATCTCGTCCGATCAAACAGATAACCGAGGTTGAAGGCCAGAATGGCAAAGCAGTACGCAGCATTGACGCTCGGGTACATGTTGGTCAGAAACCATCGATAGTAATGAATCAGGCGATCTCTCAGAGTGGCATCGTCCGGCATACGCGTGTAGGCAGAGCCCAGCAGCGCTCTTGGCGCGTTGATCTGGTAGCTCTCCTCCAGCTTCCGTTTCAGGTACGGCACCCCGACGAGCACGGCGAGGTTCCTCCACACGTCGGGCGTCGACAGCTTCAACGTGTCCCGGACGAGGTGAGGAGCCGACAGGCTCGCTCGGGGTATCTCGCCCCTCAGGGCCTTTTCTCGCTTGAGGCCATAGAAGTTCTCCGTGAAGGATCCACCACGAGTTCGTAGATAGTGGCGCTCGACCAGGAGCATAGACAGCGCGTACAGCTCATCAAAAGAATTGAGGATTCGCAGGAGATATCGCGGGTGTCTCTGTGTCGCGACGGTCAGAAGGTATCGCAGAGTCGGCGGAAGCAAGCCACTGAGCTGCTGCTCCGAGAGAAGCTCGAACAGCGACGGTTTGTTGTCGTCAAAGGTGTTTCGGAGAGCTGCGACGAATTCCATCTCGGCCGCGTTTCTCGACTGCGATTGCGATTGCGATTGCGATTGCGATTGCGATTGCGATGGCTTGTGGATGGGAGCATGGCTGCGACCGTTGTAAATCTGGTGGAGTTGACTTGGGGATGGTACCGAGGTGGATCTTGAAGCTCGACAAATTCGACGGATGGAGCTAGTACGAAGCACGGGGCCCGGAGCAATGGCTCCACCTGAGATGAGCCTCGGCATCTCTCAGATTCCTCATTAGCAATTCGTATCTCCTTAAATCCCAGAAAGCTCCGGTCAGGTATCGTGGGCCCATAACCGACCCACTTTTCCTGGGGACTTAGGGAGACCTTAGTAGCCTTAGGAAACCTTGCACACTAAAATTATATTATACACGTTTTATGTAATATAAGATAACCTTTATCGCGCTAAAACACTATATTAACCCTCTAAAGCTACAATATAAGCCCAAAAATAAGCTTTAAATTAAGGGCTTTAATAAGAGCCTTTTATTATTAATAAGAAAAAAAGTATATATAAATAATTAAGTAATATAACTTATTAATTATAAAAAAAGCCCTTAATATAATAAGGCTTTAATTTTTAACCTTTAAATACCCTAGCTT
>JMQE01001476.1:0-19141 GCA_000731825.1 Hypocrella siamensis | reverse complement strand
CTGCGCAGGCGTCTCTCTCCCGGTTGTCGGAGCAGGGGGACCGGGGGGAGGGGCGGGGACAGGGTAGGGGGGGTGGACGGCTCGAGCAAAGGCTGTTCAATGAGCGAATATTTTAGAATGACATAAATTTGAACAGCTTCCCAGGTGAATGTGCAGGACACGATTCCCACCGCCTTCCGAGCTCTCCTTGTCGCCCCCAACGGCTACATCCGCCGACCGCCATACCGTTCATGGATGGCTTTGTGGGTGGCGCCATCAAAATCATCACACGAAGATTCGAGCGGCGCGAATTGTTGAGGCTATAAAACTTTGTGTATGTTTGTATTGGGACGTAGGCGAAATATTTACTGGCCAGGCATGCACGTAGATAAGTTTCCCTATGTATAAAGGCAGTCTCTTCGGAAAACTCGGAGTCCACGGACAGTAAGTGCGAAAAGGAAAAAAAAAAAAAAATTCAGTAAATAAATAAAGGCAGTCTCTGTGTCAGGATTACTACGACAGCTCGTCCTTTCCGACAAATCCTCGCGTGGCTCGATGGCGAAAGCCTTCGCTGCTTTGTCTCGTGAAACTCGTGCCGCTGCCCGTGTCCCGCCTACTACTGTTCGATTCGTGATCATCATCGTCATCGAATTCGTATTCATCATCGGCTTCCAATCCACCTACGGGAATGTCATGCAAGGCTCGTTGATGTCCGTCGTCGTCCTCCTCCGACTTGACGCTGGGCTCCCTCTTGAAAAGCATCCGTGGCGAACGAACGGTCGAGCTCCCGGGGCGGTCAGATTGTTCATCGAGGTCATCATCTTCACCGTCTGTAAAAGCTCCTCCCTTGCGAGCTGGCCTCCTCGCCGTCGATGTCAAGGTCCAAATGAGCCATGCGAGACACATGAAGAGGACTTCGCATATCCAAAACATGCAAGTGAACATGATGTAGGTCATGGTGCGGTAATGATACATCAACCACCGTAGCCCACGCAGCTGCGCCGTCAAGGTCAGCGTCGCGTGGTAGATGTGAATGTCTGGTCCGGCCTCGATTTCCACAAAGGCGGCCGTGGGCAGTGCCCAGCTTTTGTCGAAACGAACACGTTCAGCGAGCTGCACCGTCATGGTGCGCCCTTGTTGATGAGGAAACATGAGATAATACCCGACAAGAAGGATTCGTCTAGCCACGGACAAAATCGGGTCCTCGTACGGCATCAGCGCAGGTCGGCGTGATTTGTGGACGACTTTCTGATTTTCGAGGTATTTTTCAACGGCCGCCAGCTGCCGTTCGCCCGACACGGTTTCGTAGGTTCTTGAGTCATCTTTGAGCAAGGATAAAGACACCATAAAGTTGCCTCGTGCAGTATTGGGAGGCGATCGAGGTAGCGACAGCGAGATAGAGACGTCGTAGTCTTGTTGCAGCGTGGGCGGAGGGTATTGCAATGGCGCAATCCCAAATGGATTTCCTCCCGCCCTGGTGGTTTGGGTAGGCAGGTATCCAGTCAGCAGTCATTCACCGATCCGGCTTGGCAATCTTTGCGGTTCGCGGCTCGCACTCACTGGTACTGAAGATACACTGGTGTGGAGATGAAAGGGCCGGGCACGTAGTTCTGGAAGAAGAGAGCAGTCGCCAGGGAAGCCAGTCCCAGAAGAGTCGCGACGCCCGAAACCAACAGCACCAGGTTCACAGCGGCTCGTTGTGCCGGTTTCGACGTCATCGCCCGCGTCGTCTCCTCCAGTGTCTCCTGGGCAAAGTCAGCGACATCAGGATGATGCAGGGACCAGAAAGCTCGTCCGGACTCTTGGGACACAAACCATGCTGGTCTTGCCTTGCAAATGCCAGAGTCGCCGGTGCTGAAGGGCAAAGGAACCTAGGTCTGGCGGCGTTGAGACAGAGATCTGGAGCTGGGGGGGGGGGGGGGGGGGGTACGTGGCTGGTGGCGCGCACCATGCGGGTGCCGTCTCGTCTGTGTAGAAGAGTCGGCCTCTTCTCTGGCGTCCACTGATGTCACTGATGTCACTGCGCAGCATTACAACCCCTTTCCTCCTCTGGCATGGCCGTCTTTCAAGCCTTTATTCTCTTTGATAACAATCTCACAACTGGCGAACGATTTTTCTGGTGCATGAAGCTTTTCTCGTGATTGTCATTCTGCTCTTTTTTTTTTTTCTTTTTCTTTAGATACTCAAGTGTGCATCGACTCCGGGCTCTACTGCTCGCCATGCCATGGGCAAGCATCACGCTTTCAATAATACAAAGCGCTGAAATGCCGAAACGGCCGAATACCTCTTCCTACATATTTGCCTCACATCTTCTACATGCTTGTATCATCCCAGCAAAAAATGAACGTCAGCATACTGAACACTTCAGTGATCAGCAAGCATGTACGAAGCCCTTGAAATCCGGCCCGCCATGTCTTTCCATGCACGATTCCCATAATGGCACGGCTCTTGCCAGCTTGGATCATCCTGCCTCCGCCATCTAGCATGGTTGCAGGTAGTTGCTTGGTACCAGCCCAATCCGCCCATTGCCTCCGTGAACTTCCGCCTCCCACCAGCCGTCGTCCTGGTGACGAAGAACGGCTAGATAATCGCCTTTGCCGAACCCAAGTTCTTCAGGAATGGCAGCCTGGTACATGTACAAGGCACGGGCTTTCTTGATTGTCAGTAAAAGAAAGAAGAGAAGCAATGGACAAGCCAGATTGTGAGGCAACATACCAAAATGCAGAATAGGTCTGCCGTCGCGTGTGTATTGCCTTGATGGATCGGCGACACTCCTGCTGCGAGTCCGGGATTCTTCGTCACGATAGCTGACAACACCTCTGCCTCTCGGAGAACCGTAGCGGTCATCGCTCACTGGCGCCAGCTGAATGGCCATGTCAGCAGAGCCACCAACACTGCCATGCGGCCCAAAGTGATCCCCGCCATACGACGCCGGGGACGCTCCCCTGCTTGACCTCGTGGACCCGTTGGGAGATCCCCCATAGTAGCCCTGACCGGGTCCGCGTTGCTGAGAGGCATTCACCTGCGATCCGCTCCTCTGGTGGCCGCTGTATGGATTCGGCGACGCAGATCGATAACGAGAATCGCCAGTCATACGTGTTTGCGGAGAAGCACTGCGCGCCGGGGCTGGTGAAGCCGCCCGTGGGATATCGTGACCGCGAGTCCCAGGTCGTGACGCTGGTGATGCGCCACGGTTGCCGGCATTTCCAAACACAGCACGAGTCTGATCTGCCGCCTTCTTTGTAGCTTCCTTCATCGCGCGGGAAGTCACAGCAGGTGGCGGAACTCCGAGCCTGGAGACAGGGCCCTGGTTACTGTACGATGGGGGCGCGTCACGCCCGCCGGCAAAAGCTGGCCTGGGCTCTGCGCCAGGAGCTGGCGTGGTGATTCCGTGATAGTGATCCGCCGACATACGGACGGACGATTGCTTGCCCAAATTGACTTCTTTGAGTTCAGCCAGAGCCATCGCAATCGGGTCCGATTGGTCAAACCCGGTCTCTCGCGACTGGCCTCGCCTTCGTTGGGTATCGGGAGTAGTTACGGGCAGGACATTCTGTCCGACCCCCAAAGCCAGGCTAGCGTTGGCATCGATGGGCTCAGGGCTTGTCGTTCGTTCCTTTTCGAAGTCAACATCGGCAAACTCCATGTCTACAGGCCTAGGTGATCTCACCATTTCAACACGGGAAGTCTGCGCAACATGCCTTGTGTTACGATCCTGTACTGAAGACGGTCCCTCTTTCGTGCTCTTCCGGCGGAAAGGGCTTTGGTTCTGAAAAATGCCGCTCTTTTTTTTCAAAACTCGCTTCTCGGGGCTCGCAGACTCACTTCCATCGTTATGGGCCAGCGAGCTCTTGCTGCTAGGAGGCTCTACGCTGGACATCGAAGTAGGGTTGGAATAGTCACTGTGAGAAGCTCGGCTCGATGGTCGAGCCGAGGGCGGCTGCGAACCTCGGTCAGAAGGAGGCCCGGCACGTTCGGTTCGACAAAGCATCGTCATCCCATCCAAGGGGTATGGATCATGCGGCACTGCAACCAAGGTACCGTGCTTTTGGACGTCGTACTGAGGAGGCACATGCTGTCCTCGATGCTGCTCTTCGAGGGAACTTCGCATCGTCGGTGGCGGCTTCTGAGGAGTCACGGTGGCCTCTCTACTCGATGATGGGACCAGCTCCCTGTGTGCCAGGTTGATGGCCAGTGAGGAGTTGGGGTCATGATGAGACTCAAAGGTCGAGGGTTGAGGTGACGAAGTTCGGAAAGCGGGATTGATGCTTCGCGGAAATTGAGCCACCGAATAATTCTCATCCTCCGACGCGTCAGATTGGCTGTCGTTGACATCACCCCGGCAGAAATTGATGTATCTGGGAGCATCAGGAATTTCTTGGCCAGTGCCCCTTTCTGCGATGAACTGGATGATATCTTTCTCCACTTCCATCTTCTCCAGAGAGAGTCGAATCTTCTCACAAGATGCGTCGTCGCTGACACAGACTGTCGATGCAATGTTGGCAAATGTCCACAGGCTGCTCTTAGTGAAGTCGAGTCGCTCTTCTTCGAGGTCTTGGAATTTATCTGCCGCTGCCTTCCATTCTCGGTTCCACCTGGCTGTGGTTTCCTCGAGCACTTTCACCGCGCTCTCATAGTCTTGATTGGTCGTCGTCAAAGCAATCTGCGTCTTTTCTAATTTGGCCTTGTTTCGTCGCTCTTCCTGTCCCATGACCATGTGGCCCTGGGCCAAGTAGCCTTTAATTTTCAAGCATTCTTGTTCGAATTTATCGCGAGTCTTGAAAAAAAAAAAAATAGGTATCAGCACCGCCCCAAATCATCGGGAAAGCTCTCGATGCGCTCACCTTGGTCAATTGCTGCGTCTGCTGGATTTTGGTCTTCAGAAGCTTTTCGACCGTGTTCTGTACTATTTTCCGTCTTTCCTTCATTCCGCCAGAAAAAGCTGCTAGTGGCTCCTCCAACTCGGATTTCATCTGAGCAGCAATGCTGGAGTGCTGTCTTCCCATAGCCTCGACTTCTCCTCTTACAGTATCGAGTGATACTCTCAGTGCACCCATTTCCTGTGAGCCCAGCGGTTTGCGACACAGGCTCAGCAATTTGCGAGAATACTCGTCTTCGATGGACGCACGAGCTGAAACAAAGCTGCGTCAGTAGAAAGTCTCCCCTTTCCCTCCAGTGTCAGACTCACCGCTATAGAATGACTTCAGTTCGTCACATGTCGTCTTTGCACTTTGCATCCGCGTGAGCAGTGGTCCTACACCCGCGTCGTCCTTTCCCCAAAAATTGTTTGCAACTGATGATTGAATGGTCAGCTTGAATCTCCCTCAGCTTTGGGAAAATCAAATACGGATAGGGTGAAGTCAAGTACAGGACAATGCCACCGCTGGAGGCGGCTCTGATGATGTGGCAGGCATTTTGCCTTCTTGAATCAGCCGGTTGCACAACCAGGCGATTGATGGCAGTGGAAGGATGATCAAGCAGCCCTGCGGAGATGGAGAAGACAAGAATGAGTGAAAAAGAGATTTGAAATTCGCGATGCGCCTAAAGCCGCGATGCTCTATTCCATGGTCATCAGTTGGGGAAGAACGTGTAGCCTTATCATGTTTCGTCAATTGCGTGACCCGTGTATGAGCTTTGTTGAGTGTCAGCCGCTAGCCGTTGGCCAGTCAACATACTAATCAGAGCCTATCAG
Source organism: Hypocrella siamensis (assembly GCA_000731825.1). Classification (NCBI taxonomy): domain Eukaryota; kingdom Fungi; phylum Ascomycota; class Sordariomycetes; order Hypocreales; family Clavicipitaceae; genus Hypocrella; species Hypocrella siamensis. Next base: position 13,470 of record JMQE01001476.1, on the reverse strand, counting down.
AGCCTCACCACGTGATTGGGACCACCAAGCTAACGGCGCCACGTTGTCAAGGGCTCGGCGAAGATGGAAATGCGTGCATGCAATTGATTGCAGTGCAACACCTCAGCTTGATCTCCCTGTCCGACAATGCCATATTAAAAACGTAACGCTTTCTTCTGCATGCATTTCTGACTGCATATTGCGTGCTATTGCATACTTTTCTCATGACGAATACAAATGTTGAGCGATTAGAAAGCTCGTCCAAGGCCCAACCTCACGATTTCTGCCGAGCTTCCCCCGGCGTTCCAAAGTGTCAGGTCGCGCCCGTGCTGGTCACGAACAGCTTGGCCCAAATACTTGCACCACTAGCCGACGTCGCTTCAGATTTCTCTCCCAAAAGAACGCGCCAATTACAGGATTTGCATGCGGCAGGTTCATAAGCGCCGAGAAAAGAAAGCCGACGAGCTACCGAGATCCATGTTGGAGGAATTTTTGACCATCACTCTCGCCAGACACCAAGGCTCGCTCTGAGCTCAGCTACCTGTCTGCAACTTCACAGGCTGGCGCTTCAAGAGGAACCTCGCCTGCCATTACGATACCTCCATGGTCCCTCCACAAAGGTCGGGATCATTCTCACCTAATCCAGGCCAGACACTCCAGACTGGAAATCATCATTCGCCCCATCCATCGCACACGGTCGCAGCCAGTGCTGGCGCAAGCCCCAGCACTAGCAGTCCGACAGGGACCAAAGGCTTGGCCAAGATTGCTGTCGCCCAAGTCTATCTCTTGCTCAGTGCAATCAAAGAAGATCCTCTAGATGCCACCAAGTTTGATGCGCAGGAAGAGCAAATACGAAAGGTAAGCGGTTCCAAGTGCAGAGCAATTCTATTTCGACGATCCGGCAACCTCACCATTGGTGTCAATTGCTCATCATCCCTTCACTTCGCTTCCTTGTCATTTGTCTGATCACCTATCTGAAAGGTAGCTAACTTTGCGGGATAGCTTATCGATGAGAACGGGATGGAAGTGTACGCAAAATACTTCGCCCGGCTCGTCGCTGGAAATTTCTCTCAAATATTCCCGGGCCCCAATCGGCCGGCTACGGGCAATGGAAACTATCACATACTCGCCAGCGAGATGAGGAAAATTTCTCACGACATGGATCAGGCGAGCAAAATAGCGGAATCAATAGATGGCGGAACTGAGGACATTTTCCGCGACTTCGATCTATCTACATTCATGGAGCATTTCAAACTTGATGCCCTGGAGAAGACCCACTTGGCCTTGGCTTTCAAGACTGGATCTCGCTTGGACTTGAAGACTAAAGGTATGCAATGTCCCCATAGACGCTATGTATCCTCCGCAAAGGTTGTGACTGACATTTCTTCGTGAGCCTTGGAAATTAGCTGACGCAATCTTGTCGACGAATTTCGCGACATTTGTCCATATCATTGCACGGCCGGATTATGAGGCGCATACCGACTTGTCTCCATCCTTTGTTGCCCTGATCGTCGACCGATTTCTCCAATTCCATCCTCCGAGCTTCAACGCCTCCGCCCGCGAAGACTTACATGCGTCCGTCCTGAACAGGTACCACAGCCAAGATCTAGCTCCTCCCTCGGAGGTACTGGCTGCCCTAGATCTGGCTAGGATATTGGCAGACAAGCCCTCAAACTCTCTTGCGAGATATATTCAAAGGCTGGGCGCAGACTTCACCAGAGACAAAGAGCTCTGCCTCTCGCACCTACAAAATCGTCCAAACAATGTCGAAGTTGGCCCCGAGCAAGTAGCTACCGCCCTCACATTGACCACCATCAGCCAGTGTCCGATGCATGATCCCGGTACGCTCGTTTCGGCCCTACAGCGGGTAGTCTCAACGTCGTTTAATTGGAACGAGATACTCTTGTACCTCGACAAGCCGTCTGCGCGAATCACGTCGACACAATTTCTGCGGCTCTACCACGCTCTGCTCCCTATTGCAAAAGACCCAAATTGCGATTTCGATATTCAACGGCTTTGGGGCGGTTCTTGGACCAATTCTGAAGCTCAACTTTCGTTTGTCTGCGCATTCGCGTCATTGAATCCTGATCAGCTGGATGCCACAATGATACCAGGCCTGCACCGGAGCATCGTGATTGAAGATTACGCCAGCTCTCTTCCCAATGTGCAGGAGAGAGCCGCAGTGGCAGTCAAACACCCTCTTGTATCTGTGGCTGCTCTTTCTGCCATCTTCAATGTCGCATTGAACTCGGTCACGGCTTCTCAGAGCATAGAAGCGAAACGTCTTTTTCAAGACGTAGTGGTGCCAAATCTCGATATTTTCATGGTATCGGCATTTGAAGTTCCTCGGCAGACCTGGGAGAAAATGGCCATAGACACATTGCATTCCATCCTGGAAAACTTCATCTTCAAGCGATCTCCCGAGTATGACTTCGTCCTTGACAGCTTGTGGAGAAAGGACAAGGACTGGGTTATCGCGCGGCTGATCGAGGCTCATGCTGTCAAGCCATCTGTTCTCCCCGTCATCTTTGAGCACGCAGTCCGACACAACTGGCTCGAAACCCTGGCCCACCTGCCTAATGGCTTCGGTATCGACCTCGTCGCCTTCGCTCATGCTAGGAGTTACTTTGATCTCAGCCGCTGGGCTGCTTCTCATAAAGAGAGAAGCGAAGACTTGGCAAAGACCCTGACAACATTTCTACTGATTAAGGCTGAAATGGAAGTGCAATATCAACGGTCCAGTGAAAATCAACAACAATCACAGCCCAGCACCAATCTTCAGGTCCGGACAGTATCGGCGCTTCTGACAATACTCGAGGATTTCCTGCCCAAAGCTCCCATGCAGGACTTGATCATGGTCCAACGCGCCTGCATAACGGCATATCCCAGACTGATCAATTATGGAGAAGGCTGCGACGATATCATCGACACAAACGGCAAGAATGGAAACGCTCTGCCTGCCGAGGCCAATGCCAAGATGGAAGATCACTATAAAAAAATGTACGGAGGCGAAATGCAGGTGCGCACAATCGTGACGGTTCTTGAAGAATACAAATACTCGAGAGTGCCCCTCGATCAAGACACATTCGCGTGCATGATCCACGGTTTGTTCGATGAATACAACCACTACGGAGGTTATCCATTGGAGGCTTTGGCTACGACAGCGGTGCTGTTTGGAGGCATCATCTCGCACAAGCTCATCTCGGATTTACCATTGAAGATTGGACTAGGCATGATCCTTGAAGCTGTTCGCGATCACACACCTGATGATCCGATGTACAAATTTGGTCTACAGGCTTTGATGCAGCTTCTGGTCCGTTTTCGCGAATGGCCTGGCTTTTGCAAGCAACTACTGCAGATTCCAGGGCTCCGAGGTACGGACGCATTCAAGAAGGCGGAAGAAGTAATGCGCGATCGTCAGGACGAGATAAGTCGTTCCGGCAACGGCAATGGGAATGACAGAAACAACGGCGGCGGCGGCGGCGGCGGCAATGACAACGAAAACCGCAACGGCACACCACAAGGCATCGGGTTTGGCAACGAATTATTCCCAAATGACACAGCGGAGGACAAACCTGCCAGCAGCCCGCAACTTCCCGCTTTCAAAGCCATAAGCAGTGGCACCACCGTTACGTCGCAGCTCATTTTCGAAGAACCAGACGAAGATGAGCAAGGCAAAATTCGGTTTGTTCTCAACAACATCACCGAAGGCACAATCCAGTCAATGCGAAACGAGTTGCGAGACATGCTAAATCGCAAGCATCAGCAGTGGTTTGCGAGTCACCTGGTGGAAGAGCGAGCCAAGATGCAGCCCAACTACCACCACGTATACCTTGAGCTTGTGACATTGCTGCAAGACAAGGCATTGTGGAACGAAGTGCTGCGAGAGACATACGTCAGCGTTGTTCGAATGCTTAACTCCGAGGCGACAATGCAGAATTCGACGGAACGGAGTCATCTCAAGAACTTGGGGGGATGGCTGGGCTTGCTAACCCTGGCTAGAGACAAGCCCATCAAGCACAAGAATATCGCGTTCAAGGACCTTCTCATCGAGGCCCATGACACGAAAAGGCTCATCGTCGCAATCCCGTTTGTCTGCAAAGTTCTACTTCAAGGTGCCTCATCTACGATATTCCGTCCGCCGAACCCGTGGCTCATGGACATCATCCACTTACTGATTGAGTTGTATCACCATGCCGAACTGAAGCTGAACTTGAAATTTGAGATTGAGGTTCTTTGCAAGGGCTTGAACCTCGACCATAAGAGCATCGAGCCTTCAGGCGAGATTCTCAATCGTCAGGTCATTGAAAAACCTGCGGATATCCTGGTCCCAGAGCCCCTGGAGCCATTTGAAAGCATGCAATTGAACGGCATGGGCGCTGCCATTGGCGTCGGGCTCTCAGCAGAAGCCATCGCTGCAAGTCTTCCAGACCTGGGTCCCTTGATCAACATTCCTCCCATCAACGAGATGGTCGTGAGCACCTCACGTCTCCATGAGATTGTGAGAAACGCTCTCACGCAGGCGCTCACGGACATCATTGAACCGGTCGTGTCGAGATCCATCACAATTGCAGCCATCTCGACCGCTCAAATGATCCACAAGGACTTCGTTGTAGAGCCTGACGAGAACCGCATGCGCACCTCTGCAGTGAACATGGTCAAGGCAACGGCGGGTAGCTTGGCTCTCGTGACCTCGAAGGAGCCCCTCAGGGCCAACCTGACCAACTACATGCGAGAATTCTCGCACGATTTGCCTTCAGGCCTGCCGGAAGGGACGATTATCATGTGCGTCAACTCCAACCTGGATCTCGCCTGCAGCGTGATAGAACAGAGGGCAGAAGAGAAGGCCGTGCCGGAGATTGAGGGCATGATTGAGTCGGAACTCGAGAACAGAAGGCGACACCGCATGCAGCAACCCAACGAGCCTTTTTTTGCTGCCGCCGTCAACCGCTGGGCCATGACTATTCCCAGCCCCTACAAGCTATCTCCCACGATGAATGGTCTCAATCTAGAGCAAATGGCGATATACGAAGACTTTGCTCGACAATCTCGAACCGCCGCCACGGCTCCTGCGCCGTCGCATGCAGCGTCTACGTCAGACACGACTCAATCGTTGGCGAACGAAGTACTCCAAGAGCCGTTCACCAGCATGCCCAACATACCGACCCCGGCAGAAACGCCTTCAATCCAGCATCTGGGCACGCAGATGCAGCCCTTCACGCCCGCGGCGCACAATCCCGCCGTTGCCAATGCTATCCCGGGCGGACGCAATGCTGGCTTTCCGATGGATGTCCGTGGCTTGGCTGAGCGAGTCAACAAGCTGCTGCAAGAACTACTGCGTGTCGCAGGCGACGCTCGGGAGGAACATTTCCTTGACCTTCCCCGCCCGCATCCTGTCCTCGACGTGGTCGACGCTCTTGTGCAGCTCATCATCAAGACGTCACAAAGTCTGGAGGAATTCGTCATGTACGCTGCTGAGCAAATCAGCGGTCTTGTCTTTCAGCAAATCGAAGACAACCTGACATTGGAGAGTCTGGTTCATGTGTTGGAAACTCTTAGGAAGATCTCGGGTCACGGCTTGAACAGCCGAGTGCGAGCCTTGTTTACCCAGCAGCCTGCGTCAAACTTTTTGAGCATTCCCCTCATGGCAGCGTTGATGCGTACCGATTTACTGGACTGGAGGAATATTGACATTGCCATGTGGAAGGCACTTGATGCCCGAAAGGAAGGGTCGTTGGATTTCCTCGAACAGATGCTTGACCTCTCTCTACTGAACAACCGCCCGATTGCCTTGTTCGCTGATTTCGTTCGGACTCTGGAAGCGGCTTGGACCTGGATCTCGGAGGATCCCGACAGCCCCTCTGGGCAGAGACTGAAAGAGAAGCTCCTGGGCTCAAGCTTACAGCTGCCGTCCCGAACACGGAATGACGCTGACGGCCAGGCGACATCAATGCGCCGCGATGAGGTGGAGTACATCTTTGAAGAATGGATTCATTTGTGCAACAACCCAAACGCCTCCAACAAGGCGGCAGCAATTTTCATCGAGCAGGTGCAAATGAGAGGGCTCATTCGCAATCAGCATGACTTCCAGTTCTTCATTCGGATTGCTATTGACTTGACGATGGATCGTCATGAGCACCTCATCCACTCGGGGGCCCTAGGTGAGGCCTATGCCATGATAGACCCTCTGGCCAAGTGGATCGGCATGTTTGTCAACAGGCCCGGCAACGCACCAAATTCTCGGACGTCGTTCCTCGACTCGGCCTTGATCCTTATCATCTTGATCATCCACCTCCATCATCACGTGAAGAGTGGCGAGGCGATGTATCAGCGAGTCTTCTTTCGCTTATTGTCTATGCTCCTGCAGGAGATGCAGTTCCATTCCGAGCACGCATCTGACGAGGAGCAGCGCAGCATGTTAATGTTGTTCGCCAGCAGGCTTCACGATATGGGGCCTCGGTACCTTCCCGGCTTCGTCTTCGGCTGGCTTCCACTTGTCCAGCACCGGGCTTTCCTGCCCAACATGCTACAGATGGCTGATCACGCCGGCTGGGACCTTTTCGCCAATTTGCTGGTGCAGCTCCTTGACTGCCTGGGTGAGCAAGTCAAGGACCTTAGCGTCTCAGCCGTGTCCAAGGAGATGTACAGAGCAACGCTGAAGCTCCTGATTGTTCTGCAGCACGATTTCCCCGACTTCATTGCGGGCAATCAACTGAGGATATGCTCAAGCATCTCGCCCCATTGCACGCAACTGCTCAACGCTGTGCTGTCGGCGAACCCGCAACAGGCATATGCCAAGCCACCCGATGGCAAGGAGGAGACCAGGATCTATCCAGGCTTGATTCAGGAAGCTCGAAAGGTGCTGCAGGATTGCGGTCTACTTGGACTGGTGGAGCAGACGATCCAGAGCGGACCATCCGAGGACGCCGTTGCGCAGATTGCTCACGGCATGACGCAGAGCGAGACACAAGAGACAACATACGGACACGTGGCCGTTGCGGCCAACCCGCGCGTCATTGGGGCCATTGTACTTTGCATCAGTGTCCGTGCCGCGGAGCGACTGTCGCAGTCCTCGCCGTCGATCAAGGTGACAGGTGGCGAGCCGGAAGTGTCGACTCTATCGCTCCTCATGCATGAGCTGACACCCGAGGCCCGCTACTTCTTCATCGTCAGCATAATCAATCAATTGCGGTTCCCCTGCAGCTTGACGGAGTTCTGCAGTCAATTGCTTCTCTACATCTTTGGCAAGGACCTCAAGGATCCGGAGGAGACGGATATCCGCCAAGAAATCATCCGCGTGGTGTTTGAGCGGCTCATTGGCTTCTGGTCACAGCCCTGGGGCCTCATGCTGACGATAGTTGAGCTCGTCAAGAATGACAAGTACATGTTTTTCGATCTACCATTCGTCAAGTCAACACCAGAGGTGAGCGAGAATACCCACACTTTGATACCTCTTTCCAGTAGTTAGAAGCGGAGAATAGTGCTGACAAAGAGACTCCTCTTCAGGTTGCTGACAGGTTTGCTGCCGTCCTCCAACGAGGATAAGAGGGACGTCGGCCTCGGTGCCAAATAGATTCGCCCGACGTAATAACGGAGGGCCTCTGGCCTTGTCCGAGACTCCAGGAGTCAGGCGAGAGCGGCAGTCGAGGGGCCAAATCAAGGGGCCAAATCAAGGGGCCAAATCAAGGGGCAAGCTCCTACATGATGAAGTCGGCCAAGGCGGTTTCGAGAAAAAAAAAAAGACAAAACGAAACCATATTATTGATGGATTTTGAACAGATTCCTCTCCGCGGAGCTCAAGAAGCTGGAGAACTGGGGAAGACGGCAGGACGGCAGGACGGCACACGCACGCCAGCATCCAGCGCGTGCTGAAACTTCTACTATCTAGTTTCATGTACGATAACAAGGCGCATTCTGACAGTCAAGTGGTGCTCAGGCGGCCACAATCATGTTTACGGCGCATTCCATGACTTAGCAGGTTTGTAAAGGGAAAGGGGGAAAGGGGGAAAAGCGGACAGTGCATGTGGCGCGGGAGGAGTTGAAGTACATAAACATGATGAAATTTTCAACAGCTGTGTCCCAGAGGCAGATGAGCAAATCTTGCACACAATGTCCGCCCCTGCAACATGCATTTTCGCAATGACATGTACTGCCGTGTTGGCCGGATGTTTCGGACGTGCTGTTTGGTGACTGACCGCTTCAATATGAGAACCCTTACCAGTAAGGTACTGGGTAGGTACATCAGACGTGCCTCGGTGCCTCCCTACATATTGGGTACCTAAGGTAGGTACAAAAGTTTAATCGAGGTACAGCGGATGTCCACGAGGTAAATTATGCATGCAGCTTACAATGCATGGCAATGAATCCACCATGACATGCCGCTGATGCGGGCCCACTCGCCTTCGGTACTACGGTATGGGTACTACGGTATGGACATCTTATCTTGATGCGAGCAGCGTTATCAAACTAGCGACTCATGACGTACCGTACACGATTCGAGTGAGAAAAGACAAGACGTTCACCCGAATTCTGAACAATGGCCACGCCAGAGATACAGCCTTTACCAAAGTCTCCAGGCTCGGGGGTCAACTTTGGTGCGACCGTGTCAAATGTTGACATTGAGGCGTTGACTGGTAAGAAAGTTCACGAAACGAATGTGGCAAAATCACCGGGACGTGGAAGACTGATGGCACGCGCGCGCATTCATACATGTACGCACAACATACACACCAGATGCCGACTTTGACCTTGTGCGCAACGCGCTCTTCGAGCACCAGGTTCTCGTCTTCAAGGATCAAGGCCACGTCTCGCCCAGGGCGCAGTACGAACTGACGCAGAGGTTCGACCCGTCAGCAGCCGGAGGCTACGGACACGGCAAGACGCTCGACGCCAAGAGATCTATCCTGCATCCCGATCTCAAGACGATACCTCACCAACCGCAGGTCCAAGTCATTGGCAACGGGTTCGTGGACGAGTACGAGGGTCTCAAGGACTTCCGGCTCCGTCATCCGCACCACAAGACATTCCACGCCACCACCATCCCCGAGCAGGACGATCTGGCCGCCACTCGGTTCTACAGGTGGCACATCGATGCCGCCCTGTATGATCTCGCTCCTCCCGTGGCGACAACCCTGCTGGCCGTCCGCGTCCCGGGTGGCCGAAGACAGGTGGTCCGCTACGACGACGGCACTGGCCAGGAACTGACGGTCCCGCTCGGCACGACGGCTTTTGCCTCGGGATACTCCATGTACGATATCCTCTCTCCGAAGGACCAGGAGTTTGCCCGCACGACAAAGGTCGAGTACGCGCCGCACCCCTACATCTGGATGTCGGACGCCAAGTCCCGCTCCGACGGGCTCGGGCTGCACTCGCAGGGCAAAGAGCTGCCTCTGTCGGCCCTGCCGCCCGTCGACGAGGCCAAGATCCAGGTCCTACCCATGTGCTGGGTCAACCCCGTCACCGGGCGTTTGGCCTTGCAGGTGCACCCGTCTGCCGTCCGCAAGCTTCATCTCAAAGACGGGACCGTCGTCGATGACTTGGAGCAGGTGAGGGCCACCGTGCACCGGCTGCAGCGGCCGGGAATCGCTCCCGACATGATCTACCCGCACGACTGGGAGGAGGGCGATTTGGTGCTGTTCCACAACCGAGGACTCATCCATTCCGTCGTGGGTGCCTTTGCCGACGACGAGGTGCGTTTGTTCAGGCAGTGTAATATTGCTGCGAGCTATCTGCCTCTTGGCCCCGATGAGTAAATGATTTGGGCAGGCCGGGCCTTCTTCTTTTTTGTATAGAATGGGCTGGGAATCCGTCTCGGATAAAGGGAATGTGTATGTTTTTTTTTTCCGATGCCTGACTTTGGCTCGAGCAATATTCGGGATTTTTTTAGCTTCCACGTCGTCAAGGACGGAACAGCTCTCTCTATCTTCTCCACTATTCCACGTGCATGCCTGCTACAATGTGGTTGCTAGTAGTGATCGATGATCTCCTTGCGCATCCGGCGCATCCGGGCCCTCTTCGCCTCGAAGCTCAAACCGTCGCACATGGCTCATCACTCGACTCGAGGGTTTCCTCACCAGCTCGCTCGCTTGTGACAAACCTTTAAGACGTAGAAGAAAACTAGCTACCACAAACACCAAGTGTGTAAAAGATTTCAGTTTAACCAGTGTTCAGAAACCAATGGGCGGACACAATAACGACGTAACATGTCATTGTTACCACCATACTCAGAGGGTCTTCAGGATCTTGTCATTGCCACTTTGACCTGCGCCAGATGGCGACGCTTCAGACTGTGTGGTGAGTCATCGACAAGATAGTCATTACATTATTACGTCCCTCAATGGATACCTGGACAGGAATAGCTTGTTTTCATGCCGTAAACGAGACAGGAGAATGTTGTGGTTTTGCCATGGTGCGAGCTATACATCGAAGACATTGAATGTTGACTTCATCGACTACCTTCTGGATCTTCATTGTCTAGTATCAAGGCTCTCCTCTGCGCGGACTAGCAAGGAAATACATCAGGGAGAAAGGCATTATTTGATTTTCAAAAGACTCACACACTGCACATTCGTATGCATACATTGTACATAGGTACATATGCACGATGCACGATGCACGATGCACGATGCACGATGCACGCTGGTTAGCAACGGAATCACCATATTGAGTTGCCCATCATCTTCGGGGAAAGAGACACTTGACGAGCGGCAGTGCCACTGCGAGGAATGATCGAAAAAAGCTGACGCGCCGCAGGTCCCTTATCCAGATGAGTGGTCGATTGTCGTCTCCGTCCCGTCCGTAAGACCAAAGGGGTGTGGTCAAGGGTTCTGTGAGTCACAGACAAGGGAGCATGGACGGGCCGTGGCGAGCGAGAAAATTATGTGGTACGTATGGAGCACATGAGGTCGATGTGGCGGGGGGGCAAAAGGAAGCTGGCTGTTATGCATATGGGGATATATGGGGATACCGAGAATACAGGGCAAATATGTAGACGCAAAGGGGTGCTCCTGGGGGGCGTCGAAACCCCAGGGCCATGACATGCACGACTGACCCCATTGGAACAGTTGTCGTTGTGGCGCACCTCGATGCAGTAGGTGTCCAGGTCCAGGGGCACGTCATGGTGGAAGGCGGATGAAGTGAAGAGCTCCGCCGAAGATGATATGTGAGCTACGTAGGTACCTACTACTAGGTGCCTAGTAGGTAGGTACATTTAGGTACATTGATATTGTACATATTGTGCCTGCTAGAACTACAAGGGAAAAGGTACCAGACACTAGGCTAGTAGGTACGGAATACGAATGGATACAATAATCGCTCAGCGTTGCGAGATACGAGAGGTCTTTGACCTTTGGCAGTGTTTGCAGGACATGAATGAAATGAGGGCAGGGAAAGCAGCCGCTGCCGCCCTGCCGTCCTACGCCCACGATGTGATCCGTATCGTCCGGCATAAATGTTGACTGACGTACCGGAAAGACGCCGGGGGACTGGGTTCTGGTCCGATTGGGGAAGGGCAAGTGCGCGTGTCTGCCGGACGAAGCAGCTGGGGGCATGAAATGGGTCGAGAGCCCACAATTGTCTCGACCATAGAACTTTTCTTTTTCCTTGTCCCCCTTTTCTTTTTCTTTTGCTTTTTTTTTTTCCTTTTTTCTAGCCGTATAATACTGTTCGTCGGCTTCTCCGCATTCCAGCTCCTACCGCAGTCAATCCAAGGATTCAAAATAAAAAAGTTTAACCCTTGATCTCGGTAGTTGCACCTCGACGCCTTGCGTAATATGCGCAGTGACGACCCGACTGTGATCCGAGAGCTCGGAGAAGGTGGGGAGGCGGCGAAGCCAATCTGCGTACTGATATTACCATTTCTCGGACATTGCGAGCGGTGCGTCGAGTTGGTGGCAGAAAGTGTTCGGTGGCCCCACTTGCATTCAGCAAGTAAAATAGAGTTGACGAGAAAGGGGGGGGGGGGGGACTCTGCTTCCACCCGTGGTGTCGTCACGACTCGTGCAAGCGTCATCTAGCGGAAAAGAACAGCGGCAAGGGTTCGTCTTGGTGAGGAGAGAGGAAAGGGAAAAAGAAAAAGGAAGGAAAAAGGAAGGAAAAAGGAAGGGAAAAGGAAAAGGAAAAAGGCACAGCAAACAAGCCGGATATGCAGAGTACGGCGCAAACGACCCAAGAATTTGTACCGTACAAACGCCCACATTGAACATACATGCATACATAGGTACCTACTACATACATACATATGCACGAATTGTTGATATGCGTGTCTCCCGAACTGCAAAGCACCACTGCCCAGAGCACAAAGAGAAGAAGAAAAGGCTCCTTTGTGCGAGACAATGTCGTCAAGTTTTTTTTTCTGGTGCCCTTTTTCTCCTTTAAATGGATCTGTGCGGCAGATGTCGGTGCACAAATTACGTATCCAGTACCCGTACCTCGGCGGACTTGCATGCCAAGGCGAGGGCAGCCTCTTGAAACTTTTTGTGCCGTCCCCCCCTTGTTTCCCTTGTGGGACTGGCTGCACAATTCACACCGGTGAGGCGCACATTCCCCCTAGTCATTCTTTTCTTCGGCCACCGACTCATACGCTGCTTGGGAAATCACAATCTGTAGCAGCTGAAAGGTCACTTTTGGTTTGTTGTGGGCTCAAGTGATTCAAGCAAGGGCTCCGTCGAATGTCTTGCTTTTTTTTTCTTCTTCTTCGGCGCCTTCGGCCTCCCTTCCGCTTCTTCCCCCCCCCCCCCCCTCTTTACTCCCGTACCAGCTACTACTACGTAGAAAGCCCTGTTGATCCATGCCGGCACTCCACTTCAAGGGTCCAAGGACGTTTCACCTGCAACTTGCACCATGTGAGGGGAGACGGTTCATCAACCAACTGAGGCTGGAGGCTGGCGACTGACGCAATCGCTGGCAATAGCTGCAGCTCTTTAGGGCGCTCCTGCGGCAACGGTCAAGGCAAAGGGGCACAACAGACAGAATAGGCAGGAAGGCCAGCCGGGCAGGCAGCAGGTAGGCAGGCAGGTGGGCAGGGTCCCATGTTCCACGTCCCACGTCCCACGTCCCATGTGGAATGCGTGCAGCAAAAAACTGGAGCGGCTCCCCTCAAACGGTGCAATACCATTCGCTGGGTGATTCCAGTTTTGGCTCTCATGGAGGGGGGATGCGGATGTTGACGCTAGTGGCCCCACCTCGACAAGCTTGCATAGAGCTGGTGGCCAATGAAAAGTGGACAGAAAAAAAAATTCAATCGGTGAGCTCTGTGCTGTCTCTTTCCCTTAGCCAACGCCAGGACATCCGAAAATCGCCTGAGGTTGCCATTTTTCTAGTCCTGCCTGGCCCTTTAGTCCCCATCCGGGCCATCCCCGACCTCCATCTTCTTCGTTTGTTCGATCCCGACTCCTGTCTTGGGTCCCCTCATCTTCATCCGTTTCTCCCATCTCTGGCAGACGATTTCCCCCCCCCCCCCCCCCCCCCTCCCCTCTTTTCTTTTTTTTTTTT